>JASDQU010189250.1:8453-20463 GCA_032191745.1 Picea mariana | reverse complement strand
CCGACTTCTTCTCTTGGAGGCTAATAACCTAATATAAATTATCTTCTTGAGCCGACAAGTCTTCTAGGGTTATTAGCCAACTCATTAGGGTTTCTTCTTGCTTCCCGGAGTATTCTATCCTCGTCAGGTTTACACGTGGAGGTAAATACCTCACGCAGCTACCATAATATCAACACAGACCAATAGCCAACCAAGGCTAGCGCACCTTTCTCCAAGGCTAAGTTGCAAGAAACTTCCATCTAAGTGTCGTCCCGGTATCGAAAACTCGACGAAACTCGAAAATGGGTACAAAACCCCGTCGATCGTACCGTACAACATTTCGCGAGTACGAAATGTCATACGGTATGAACAACGCCATTTCGATCAAGTTTCTGCTCGTACGAACGACGTTCCGACGCTGTTTTGGTTGTTTGTGGGCTCATATGGGTGTCTAACCAGGCCACAGGCCCCCCAAAACTAACCAAATTTGTTGGTTTTTCCATTTTTAAGAAAGATAAACCATTCATACATGTTTTTTATTCGTTTAAGGTTTAGGATTTTTTATATCATTTATGTTTGTCATTAGGTTTTTCTTGCAAGATAACGTGTTTATATATATATATATATATATACGACGTTTCCATTTTCAGAGGGTCGTGTTTCCTGTCGTACCCGTTTCGAAAACTTTCAGATGTTTCCTCATTTTGTGCAACTTAGCTCCAAGTGTAGTCCACCAAGCAAGAATAACCAGAAACCAAGCAAAAAGTCCAAACCATAACCAAGAGACCAAGTCCAACCAAAAGCCAAAATCCCAATTGCAGTTGCCTCTCCAAACTTGCGCACCACTAATCTTATGCAGTTGTGAGTTAGTGAGTGTCAAATGAGCTCTAGCGCCCTCTATTTATACTGCTCTATCTCATGTGATTGGGCTGACTTCTCTTTTTGGAGGCTACTAACTCGATATTAAATATTCTCTTGAACCGACTTGTCTTCTAGGGTTATTATCCAACGTTTTAGGGCTTCTCTTGCTTCCCGAAATATTCTAGTCTCATCAAAGGTTACACGTAGAGGTTAATACCTCCTGCAGCTACCATAATATCAATACTCCCTCCTAGCTAGGGAGGTATTAAAAGCAATGGTCTTGAGCACAAACAGACCATTCAATCGATAGCATCATCATAGCCACATAGGCTATCTCATGATCACGTAGATCAACTCACGAGCAACATCATCACGATCAATATCATTTGATAGCATCAACTGCATCATCTCTCGAAGCCATACTCCATCTGAGTAATCGGGCATGATGTTGAATAAGTCACTCACTCCACAGAGTGATACAGGGACTATTCTTCTAATCCGAACATACGTCTTAGAAGAATGATTGTCCCAACAGATGTTGAAAGCTACGACATGCGATACAGAGACCATTCCTACAGGAATGTCAGTCTAGGACTATTTTTTAATCTGGTCATATGTACCATACAGATCCATCTCTACCTATATGCCTTAGAAAATATCGGTCCTGAACCATTTTCCTAATCGAGCAACAACATGTGTCTTAGGAAAATACCAGTCCATGATATGTCAACAAACTGTCAACCTGGACCATTCTCCACAGAGAGAATGCATGTGCACCAGCAATTTGTTCTGTCTAGACCATTCTCCACTTGGAGAATGTCTGTCCACCAACACACTGACTATCCATCTAGCTGGCAATCAACTCCAACACTAGTGGTAGTCTCCATGGCACTCAGATAGTAGCATATTGCTGCTATAATGCCATCCAATAAAGCACAATTGTGTCTATCCATAATAGTATAATAACTATTATCCAGTGGTACACAACCACTCTTAGTAGCACACTGCTACTAACCAGTGGCACACAGTCACTACCAGTGGATCACATCCACCACAGTGGCTTACAACTATTGTCCAGAGACATACAGTGTCCACAACAATCATATCATCTGATATCAACTTGCATAAACAATATCATGATACAAATAGAATCATCTGGGCCATTCTTCCACTCACATCTGTGAGATTTGGAAGAGCATCTACCCTCAGAAAGTAAAACATCAGCCATGGGCTATCTGGACTATTCTTCCCAAGCATAGAAGAATAAATGTCCCTGATTTCTGAGCCTGGACCATTCACCTAACTGGGCCATTCCTCCAACACTAATCATAGTGAAACCTGGAGAGAATGAATCTGCCCTAGGGAATGCTTGTCCCTGATTGTTGAACCGAGACAATTCACCTAATTGGGCCATTCCTCTGACACTAATCACAGTGCAACCTGGAGAGAATGAGTCTGCCCTAGAGAATGACTGTCCAAACCATTTCCTATGGAAATGATTGTCCTGCACCAACCTCCAAAACGGACCATTCTTCAAAACTACTCACAACTGTGAACTTCGAAAGATCACTGCCCGACGAGGCAGACCATTCTACTTGACCACTACTAAGATTGACTGCCAAGAAAAATGATTGTCCTAGACCATTCCCCCACACTGGCCACAAGGGGAATCGTTGTCTATGGTACATCAACAATCTATCGGACCATTTTCATTACAAAAATCACTGTCTGATTTGGACCATTTTCCGAACTGGAAAACGACTATCCGTCAAAAATCTCGAACCACTTTTCAGACTGGAAAGGAACTGCCCAACCTGAACCATTTCCCGAATTGGAAAATGACCGTCCATAAATCAATAACATATAAGTGCTCTTTCCCAACCTGAGAGTAATCACTTCCTTTTTCAATAAGGAAGTCGTCTCCATGAGCCCCAGCTTATCCCTTAAGTACGCAAACTTTTCATTTGGGACAAAGGCTTTACCAAAATATTTTTTATCTGCTCATCTGTGAAGATATACTGGAGAACCACTTCTCCCCTCTGGACCCTATCATAGAGAAAATAATACTCGATCTGAATGTGCTTTGTCCTGTCATGGAACATCGGGTTCTCTGAAGGCTTCACACAGCTTTGATCATCACAATATATCACGGTTGACTTTAGCACCTGATCAAACAGTCCAGAAACCAACTTACGGAGCCACACTGGTTCTATACAAGCATCACAAGCTGCAATATACTTTGCTTCTGCAGTGCTAAGTGCAACAAACTTTTGTTTCCTGCTAGCCCATGACATCGTGGCAAAAGCTCAAACTGAAACATATCCAAGTAGCACTTATTTTGTCATTTGCACTTCCTGCCCAATCTGAATCGATAAATCCATGCAGTTGTATATCATAACTCAAACGTCCCACAAAGCAAATATCTGGCTAAGTATTCTCCAAATACATTAACGAGCATGCTGTTGCCTTATACACACCTGGGGTAACGTGGAAGAAATCTTCAATCCACTTGGTGTGTACTTGGGGGCAAGTTTCGAGTCAAGGTGTTGTCACCTGATCCTCAATTCCTCCGTCTAGGCCAACTCCTAGCGAAGCCAAGGGGGGTAGTCCCTATGAAAATAATCTAAGGCTCTTTTAAATTAAAAAAGCAAAAGAACTACTTCTAGGAGTTTATTACTTTAATAAAACAAATACATTCAACACTTAACATTCATCATCATTTGAGATAAGCAATTAACCACTTGTCCATAAGCATGCATATATTGACAGGGATACAAGATCTGCAAGATTTAACAATATAAGTTAGACAATTGCATGAATGTAGAAGATTGCTCACATAAAGATAAACAATTTATACCAGTGCCTTAAAGGGAGTCGTGGGCAATTGTTGATCGAGTGTTTCATTAAGGTAAATTAAAGTTGAGTTAATGAGTGAAAATGTGGCCTCTTTAGAGGCTATCTCTTTGTTTGGAAACTTGCGGAGAACTTACCGAAACCCAAGAGGTCTCACCAATAAGCTCACTAAGAGTGTTGGATGTCCAAAACGAATGGGAAAACCAGGTCCCGAGAGGGCCCACCTTATTTCACAGGTCACCCTTAGGTGTTTTCCCACGCATTGAGCTAACAACTTCAAAGATTTCCCTAATTAGACTACAAACAAGATTTATTGATTTGATAGAAATAAAGTTTGCAACCTACTTTGTAACYTGCTTTGTAAAGAGAACTTKYAAAAGATACTTGGAAATTGAMAAATCTTTGCAACACTTGAAAGAGATAAACTTTGTACCMTGCTTTGTAACTRAAAAAAGAAATTGCAGGATACTTGGAAATTGAAAGATTGCAAGACTTATTGTTGATAGTAAACCAAGAACTCTGAACTAAACATGCATAAAAGATTGAAAGTTCCTTTTAATTAACATGCATGTGAAATGTGAGTGTTATGTGTGTTAGATTCGCTTAACTTGTAATGGGAAAACCAGGTCCCGAGAGGGCCCACCTTATTTCACAGGTCACCCTTAGGTGTTTTCCCACGCATTGAGCTAACAACTTCAAAGATTTCCCTAATTAGACTACAAACAAGATTTATTGATTTGATAGAAATAAAGTTTGCAACCTACTTTGTAACCTGCTTTGTAAAGAGAACTTGCAAAAGATACTTGGAAATTGAAAAATCTTTGCAACACTTGAAAGAGATAAACTTTGTACCATGCTTTGTAACTAAAAAAAGAAATTGCAGGATACTTGGAAATTGAAAGATTGCAAGACTTATTGTTGATAGTAAACCAAGAACTCTGAACTAAACATGCATAAAAGATTGAAAGTTCCTTTTAATTAACATGCATGTGAAATGTGAGTGTTATGTGTGTTAGATTCGCTTAACTTGTATGTGTGTTTGAGATAAAAAGATTTAAACATGCATCGACAGAAAGAAAGTCAAACCAAGACACACAAATCCCCCTAATGGGGATGGAGAAACTGGGCACAAAAGGGCCCGCTTTTATTGCATCTATTACAATGAGAACAAAGTTTTCTTTGAGTTTCTCCTTGAGAAACTGGATCCTTATAGGTTTTGGATCTTTATGGATTACAAGAAAAACAAGAGAAAAACTTCTTTGATGAAGTAGAAAGCCCCCCAGGTGCCCCGAAAGCCTTGATTTCGCTAAACTCGACGGAATCTCCCCTTGTTTTTGGATGAACCTGCTAAAAACCAGCAAGCAAAATTAGTTAAAAGATGCTAGAAATCAATTTAAAAGACTAATTCGAACTTGGAAAATTTTACGAAATTTTTCTAAGGCAAAGAGACAATTTTTTGAAACCTTTTGGACACTTTGCATGAACCTAATCTGGGCTCTTCTAATTGTTTATGTTTGCTGTCCTAAAACGGCAAGCATAGGACAACTAGCTAGCTTGATTTTAAATGCGGAACAAAGCAATTAACTAGTCTAAGATCTTGATAAAAATAGCCTATAAATTGCAAGAAAATAACTTAGATCTACTCCTTTAGTTAGAAAGAATTGCAACTAGATCTAGAAAATGAAAGCATGCAGCCTTAAATATCCAAATTAAACTTTTAAAACTGATCTAAGCAACATGCAACCAAAGAAATAGAGAGAGAGAAGAAATTTTATCAAATTTTTGGAGTTTTTTGCTTGAGCATGGAACACTTGGGCTATGGAGTCCCTTTGATGTGAGGAAGAGGGAGAATGTCTTCTTCTTCGAACTTCTTGGACAAACAAGGAATGCAACAGAATTCCTTTGTCTCTCCAAGAACAAGATCCTGCATGCAAAACAAAATACCTGCAAATATCTGTATACTTGGTGTTTTCTACATAGAAAACCTCGATAGCATGTTAGTTTAAACCAAAACACTACATGCAATGAAATATTCAAAATAGATAAACAAGTGAATTAAGCAATAAGCAAGCTAAATAACTCACTCCAATTAGATAATAGTATCCCTATGATCAGCCAAATAAACAATAAACAAATGCAATGTATTAATGTAGCATCGCCTCATATAAGTCCAACATTCATCCACACATAGTACCACACACCATAGATGAGCTCCAGAGTCTTTTATTATTCCAATAGCATGAGAAAGTTACAACAATGATACACAAGCTTGCCCAAAACCGAACAAGTAAATGGGAGGGGTTGACCTTGCTTATATAGCAAAGAGGGTGACAACTCCAAAGAGGGGATGCATGAGCTAAGGAGGGGATGTGCAAAAGTAAAGGGGAGTGGCGCATGAGTGGATAGGTAGATGTGTGGAGTGAAGTGGGTAATGGAGTAGGGTGATGAAGGCGTGTAGGGTGAGTGAAGTGAGGATGAGTGGAGGTGGAGTGGAGTGGTAAGGGAGTGAAGTGGGAGTGTGAGGATGCGTGGGAGCATTGGGATGCGCACCCCTCCTTTAGAATGCGCCAACTGTGTAGGTGGGGTCGAGTCCCTTCACTGGGATCTCCTCCATGTCCATGTCACCCTCAATGAAGTCGACTTACACTTTACTTAACTCGCTTAGGCCTCCAGTCAATTGGAGACACAAGAAAAACATGTTTCCAACATGTTCCCCAGTTCTCCTAAAAAATAGAAAATGAATTAAATTACCCATTTTCAAGTAAATTTCATTTTTTAGTGATAATAATCATTTTTTTGTCTCAAAAGAAGGGAAATAGGGGTTTAAATGATACTCTGGACTAGAAAACGACCATAAATATGGCATCTGATGATGTTTAATGCCATATATTTACAATTTATTGACTTAGAATTAAAATTTTTCATTTTGCGGGAATTTAATTAATTCACTGAAACATTAAAAAAACACATCAAACCTAGCCTCAATTTCCATAAGACTCAATCAAGATGACCTAGTATGAGATCATATACATTTAGACACTAGGCATTGGTTTTCCATGCCAAGGCCTAACCACCAGCACATACTCCAGCTCTGGAGTCAGTCTTTTGAGTGAAAAAAACTTAGAAATTATGTAATCACCCACAAAGGCAGGCAGAAAAAATAATTAACAAGTGAAAAAAACACTCTAGAGTACATGCTCGTACCTAGGTCTTAGGTGGCCAATAGTCTTTTACAACATCGCATACTCAGGTCATTTATTACAATGGTGGAAATGCAGAAAAAGGTGGTCTTTTAAAAGACCGCCTGAACTCTAAACTCTGTCATATGAGCACTGACTGCTCATTCTTTGGCGGCTCTTCAGGAAATCCTGATTGTGCAAACTGGTGGATAACAGAGCCAATCAATTGTCGATATAAAGACAGGTCTAATGGATCAGAGTCTCTCAACTTCTTCAGATCTGTCATCATGGGAGTTCGCCATGGATTTGCAATCCATCATCTCGGACTTCTGAAGAACCATTTCAATATACTTCCTCTGTCATAGGAAGTTTTCACCATGCTTTTGTTGTACAAGAGAGGCTCTGCACCAAGTTTGCTTGAATCCATACATGGTCTTCTTCCATCTGCATACAAGAGTCTCTTTCTGGTATACCTCAAAACCTTAAGGTTGCTCTACATACGCTTCTTCTTCAATTACTCTGCTGAGAAGAATAGTCTTTACATTCATCTGATGTAAACTCCAACCCATGGATACTACAGGAGATATAATGGCTCAGGGAGAACCCTCATCATCACAGTCTTCCCCCTCCTTCTAGAAGAACCCTCTAGCCCTAAGTCTTGCCTTGTATCTATCAATGCTCAAGTCTTTTTCACAATTTCTCACATACATCGTTCTTCATCACAACTTCCTTCCATCCTTCTGCTTGACTACTTCTAGTGGATTCAAACGGGTTCAATTGGTTGTTCTGACTTTTTTTTTTCTTTCTTGGAATCGTCATGTTCTTCCTCATGTTTTTCTTCAATGTTGGAGTCCATAAAATCTTCTATTGATTACATGCCCTTCCTTCTTAAACGTTCCAAGCTTTCCTCATAGGAACATAAATGTAGATGGACAACCAAGGATATTCAAGGCTTCTTTTCGAAGAAGACTTCTTCTAGAGCCAAGCTAAACACCTGTTGCTTATCATGGTTGCTACTTCCAATGAAGAACATGGAAGGATACTTCATGGTATTCATGGATTCTTCAATAGATCATATCGTTGGGGATTAGCCCCCTCCTAATCCCAACTTCATGCCTGAATGAGCAATATGCATGCTCTTCTTTTGGAATTTTGTGAGCATCTCCCTCCATCTGAGAGAGTCCATGCTTATGCATCTCTCTTTGCTTTCTGCAAAGTGTCACAAGCCTGTTATGGTTTCCTTTTGATTCCTGACTTCCTTCGAGTCTGACTCCTCTGAGTCTCTTTATGTTTGTTTCTATCTGTTCTAATTGTTGCCCATCTGGCAGTTGTGTCATCCTTATAAACTTCTTCTATGACAGTTTCCGCTAGGATTGTTCATCAAACATATTTCACAAGGGTACTTGCCCGGAACAAGAATAACAAGAGCAAACAAGAAATATCTATCTAGAGGAAATGTTAGTTCAACTTGTGAACAAGTACAATAAGCATCTATATCAATAGTATTCATATGCAGTCGAGTATTCATTGCACCTAGCAATAATAGAATCTTTCAAAGACTACTTTCACAATTTGTATTGTAGCAACTATCACCCTTGATACACACAAATTTGAATCTTAACAATTTAATCAACCCTGGAACAAGGGTTAGGGTTTGTTGCAGCCCCATAATCGGAAAAACCTAGCTGCAACTATAACTGGTGCCACAACAAGCTTACCAAATAACTTCCCAATCTATCTTCCAGTGGTTAAACTCTTTAAAGATAGTGTGGGCCCATAACCTGTTAGAATTAAAGAGATGTGCTCATTTTTCCATAGACAGTATAGCAATATTGTCACCCAACCACGGGCACAAAGGCCACCCCCGAGCACCTTAACCTTGACAGACAGAATAATTTCAGTAGCAGACCAGTAGCCAACCAAGGCTAGCGCACCTTTCTCCAAGGGTAGCGCACCAAGCAAGAATAACCAAAAACCAAGCAGAAAGTCCAAACCATAACCAAGAGACCAAGTCCAACCAAAGGCCAAAATCTCAATKGCARCTGCACTCCCTCTCCAAACTTGCGCACCACTAGTCTTATGCARTTGTGAGTGAGYGAGTGTCAAATGAGCTCTAGCGCCCTCTATTTATACTGCTCTATCTCACATGACTGGGCTGACTTCTCTTTCTAGAGGCTAATAACTCAATATTAAATATTCTCTTGAGTCGACTTGTCTTCTAGGGTTATTATCCAACGTTTTATGGTTTCTCTTGCTTCCTGGAATATTCTAGTCTCGTCAAAGATTACGCGTAGAGGTTAATACCTCTCGCTGCTACCATAACATCAACAGATAACACTGCTAGGAAGAGTATAACCCTAATCTCCTAGGTGAGTGGGCCTTTATGCATGGATAACACTGCTATGAAGAGTACACCCAACTAGAGAAGAGTAAATCACCACATGCATGCATATACACAGGGAAGATGCGTTGGATATAAAAATCTAGTGATGCACCCCAGGTGATAGTGTCAAAAACCTAACCTCGATCTCCTAGGTGAGTGCCCCTTCATGCATGGATAACAATACCAAGAGTAGTGCACCCAATTAAGGATGACTAAGTCACCGCGTGCATGCACTAAGCTAAATACAAATTGGTGGATGGCCTCCTTACGATCTGCACCCCTCATAAAATAGATCATCCTCATGATGCAATATGCCCTATGTTCGTAGGAAATTGTGCCTTCTCTAAATCTATAACAGGATTTTAACTAATGGTGGCACATGCACGCTATAAGCATGTATGCACCGTCTACCAACTCGTATACATAACAATAGTGCTCCTCCCAATTCAAACTAGTTTTGCCCCTAGCTCCATCGCCCATCAATGTTGTGTACATATCTTGAGGTATGGATCTTTTGTGCCTAGGTATGGGTCTACTATCATTGCTACGCCATGAAGAAGAACCAACTACCAAGCAAACAAGGAAAAAAATCTACACATCTAACTTGTACTTCTTTCACTAAGGAGTTACTCTTGATGCTCTCTTGGTCAAGGAAACAAGATAATAAAACTTTAGAAGTTCCAAACAATATTGCCTACCCGTTATAAAAGGATCTGTCCACCCTAAATTGATTGTCTTCAAAATTGTGATTAAGACTTCTTTAATTGTGACTATGTGTATGTCCTTGGAAATAAATTAAATTGCACTCCCAATATTTATGAATGTAAATTCATTTTTGTTTTGAGCGATGTTGAAAAGTTGACTATTTCATACAATGACTTCTAGGTAGGGTGACGACAGGGTTTAATAGTTGTCTACTTTTTGATATGTTCGAATCGGAAACTCATGCTTCGTATTTTGATACCTTGGGCTAAGATATGATTTCATCAATGACTACATACGGATACTCAACCTTCACTGAAATTGTAAATGGGCATTGTTAATAGATGGTACATTGGCTTTTTCAATGATAAATAAATTCTCATTGATAACAACACTTGGGGATTTTCTTCTCTGATTCATTCTATGAGGTTTCCCATCTACAGTTTGTAGACTGACTTTTTAAAAAATATCGTTGATTTCATTTGGTCCAATGGTATTTTTTAATCGAAAATAAATTCTCATTGGTAACAACACTTGGGATTTCTTTTCTCTGATTCATTCTATGAGGTTTCCCATCTACAGTTTGTAGATTGACTTTTTAAAAATATGGTTGATTTCATTTGGTCAAATGGTATTTTTTCATCAAATATTGGAATAGATATGCTTTATCTCTTAAATTTTCAATTCATTCAATAGGTAGGATTTGAATATGACAATTTAGATGAGAAATTTCTTTATCCTTCTTACATAAAACTTTATCAAAACTTTTCTTAATTTGACTTTTTTTTAAATATCTTTAATTTCATTTGGTCAAATGGTATTTTTTCATGGAATCTTGGAATAGATATGATTTTTTCTCTTTAATTTTTTACTTCATTAAGTAGGTAGGATTTGAATATGACAATTTAGATCAGAAATTTCTTTATCCTTGTTACATAAAACTTTATAAAAACATTTCTTAAGAACTGGAATTTTTTACATCAAAACTTTCCTTAAGATTTGGAATTTGATTGTCAAGGTTTCTTCATGATATCTTGTTGCTTCAATTTTTAATCTATCAACTTCTCTCACAAGGCCCTTATTTTCATATCATAAGTCAATATTTAAAAAAATCCTAAAAATTCATAATTCAATATTTACAAAGAATTCCAAAAAAAAAAAAACTCAAAGATATCCATGATATCTTACTCCTTCAATTTTCAATCTATCAAGTTCTCTAACAAGGCCCTTATATTCATATCATAAGTCAATATTTATAAAAAAAATCTGTCAATATTTATAAAGAATTCCTTAAAAACTCACCAGGTTTCATTAATGCTCTAGACAATTATTCCATAAAAAATAGTGTCATGGTTACTCTTATCCCCTATCCTAGGGATAACTAAGGAGATTATGTCTCGAGGCCCACAGGTCCTAGACATGGAGTATCGAGAGCAATCTTGACTTGAGACTAGCCCTGGAGGGCCCATCCTTCTTCATCGCCTCCATCCTCTCAACAGCAACAGCATCCATCCCATCGACATGGTCCTGAAGCAGCAGTGGGTCTTGCTCCATGAGGTAATGAGTCTGGGTATCATCGTATGTGTCACTCTGATTCTCAAAACATTTGGATATGTGCATTTAATTCTCTTTTGTTTCATGACGTGTGCTTGGACTTTATGCCTTTTGACTTGTCCATACCGGGCGGGGTGAAAAATGCCCTAGCAAGTTGGTTCCCTTAAGAGTCAGTTGCCACTGGGTGGGTTTATGAAAGGTCCTCGTCCATTCACACCATACTTGTCACTTTTCATCATTTTCCCTCTCATTTGTCCCCTGCATTGGTTCGGGCATTAGGTTTGCCAAGCTAGCAAAGGGTTGTACCTTGCCTTGTGGGAAGAAAGGGCTAAAGGCCCAGAGGGTAAAAGTAGTTGGGAAAAGATAAAAGCCAAAAGATCAAAACCTTCAGATGTGTCGCCCAGAGTTCCCCGAAAAAGCAATAAAAGGCTTCTCACTAAGAAAAAAGGAGCGACCCATAAAATAAATAAACTCAAGACCTCGTTGGAAGATAGGGGGT
>JASDQU010189249.1:0-10699 GCA_032191745.1 Picea mariana | reverse complement strand
TTAAAACGCAGACCCCATAGCCCAATGGATGTTTAGACTGTCTCAACCAACTCAACAAACATTACATCAACAAAACCAACTGATTTGTTTACCTAGCCTAATATTTAAAATTGGAAACATAGCTAAACCATATAGAGAGATCCCTCTCTGAAGTTGGAAGGGCTAGATCCCAGCTTCAAAAGTGGTTGGATAAAGTTACCTTTGTAGATTTCTTCTTTCGTCAACCTCTAGGAAATTTACAGAGCGTTAACATAACCTTCTAAGGCCAAAATATAGGTTGTTACATTTACAAATCCCTAGAGCACAACTATGATCTAAACTAGACTAATCCCTCCTTGCATATCTTTCCATGTAGCTTCCCATTTTAACCTATACAACAATAACTATGTATTTTCCATAACATTATGCAAGGAAAAATTCAAATCAAAATGTGGATTGCAATGAAAAAAGAATAAAAAAAAAGCAACATTTCTCATCCCAAGAAATAAAAAAACATTTTTTCTAGGGACATATGACTTAACTTTATATCACAAATTTCTTTTCCATCCAATTAAGTGTTTTTTCTTTTCCCTATCATGTCATGCCATGCCTTGTTATGCTTTGCCTTGCCATGCCATGTCATTCATTGCCTTTCCATGCCATGCATTTCCTTGTCTTCACTTGCCATGACATGCCATGCCATGCCTTGCCATGTCATGTCATGCCTTACCTTGTCATGCCATGCCTTGCATTGCCTTGCCTTTCCATGCCATGTCATGCCTTTCCATGCCATGCCATGCCATGCCTTGCCTTGCCAATCTAAGGTATGGTTCTATGGTTTTATGAAGGTTATAGTGATATCACTTGGATAATATGACCACATGTCACACTAATACATTTGTTGATTTCGCTAACAAAAAAATACTATAATACTAATAAAAAAATATTCTAATATTATTTATTAATTTTATCCACAAAATATTAAAATTGTTAAGATTTTTTCCTAAATATAAAACAAGTTTGTTTTTGAAAATCAACAAAAAGACTCATGAATTGTTTTTGAAAATCAACAAAAAGACTCATGAATACCTTTTATCCTTTAGTAAAAATTCTGAAAACTTCTAAAAATTATTAAAAATTTAGAATCCATTAACTCGTGTTTGTAAAACAATAGATATGGTGAATGTAAAAGCAAGTTTAGTTTTGAAAATCGTATTTGAAAAAACAATAGATATAGTGAATAGATATTGTGAATGTAAAAGCAAGTTTAGTTTTGAAAATCAACCCAAAAAAAATATATAGATACCTTTTATCCCGAATAAAACTTTTGAAAATTTCTACCATTCTTATTTGGAAAAATTATTATAAGTTTAGAATTTATTAACACGTGTTAGAAAAACAATAGATATAGATATAGTGATACTTTTATCGTTAAATAAAACTTTTGAAAACTTCTCCCGTTCTTATTTGGAAAAAGTTTAGAATTTATTAACATGTGTTTGAAAAAAAAAATATTAAAAGTTTAAAATTTATTAAGACATGTTTGAAAAACAATAGATATAGTGAATCTGAAAGAGTAGAGAATCTTCATGTTTGTTTTTTCATTATTATATTATCAAATAAATAATTTAAAGAATTGAGTTTTATATTTTTTTAAATTGAATATGATGTAAATGAAAGTATCACTATTATATTTATATTATTAAAAATGGGTATATTAAAAGAACATTATATTAATATTAATATTAAAAACAATAATGCTGTTTTAAAAAACTGGTTTTATATAAAATTAAAAAAATTATTTATAGCAAGGTTGTTGTGGATTAACCCAATTACTAGTTTTATTATGAAAATTATCCATGATTTTAACAATATTTATTTTCTTTTTTAAACTTACGATGTTGGAAAAATAATTATAATTGAAAAAATAAATAAATCAAAAATAATTTTTTTAAAAACATACTTTAGAAACACATAAATGCTAATAACATATGCATGCGGGATAAATATGTACATTATTTGTAACATTAAGAAAAATGCATTTTAGTAATTTTACCATAATGTTTTATCTTGACATCCATTTTTTGTGTTCATTGGAATGACCTTAATAAACTTTACAATGTTTATGTTATGGTTTTTTATGTTTTGCATAAATAATTTTATATTTTTAAAAGAATTGAAAATGAATATATCGATCATGAACAATACCTCAAACCACTACATACTCCCTCTAATGGGGATATTAAGCTTCCACTGGTAATATGGGTGCTCTTAGGAGGTTTTGCACATGAGGGATGGGGCTTGACAACTTGACCATTATAAGGTGGGGGGACAAGGAAAAAGTCTCTAATTGAATATTTTAGGGCTCATGGGCCATGGACATGGCTTCAAACCACCACATGAGCCCTCTAAAGGGGACATTCAACCCGTATGTGGACTAAGATTGTTATTATAAATCTTTGGATAGTAGGGATGTGTCTTAAGATCTTGCTAATGGAAAGGGGAGGAAAATGAGGCCCTTAGGGCCTATATGAAGCTTCTACAAACCAAGGGCCATGAACAAGGCCACAAACCACAAAACATGGTGTGTATAATAGATCATTTTCCTTAGACTGGAACATGGGCACACATATGAGGCTTTGTGCACTAGGTATCAACCAGACCATTGTTGGGGGGGAAATCAAGGGAATTATTCCCTAATAATATTCTTGATCTAATGGACCATGATCAAGGCCTCAAACCACAAGATAGACCCATCAAAGTGGATATTTGGCATACAAGTGGGATATGGACGCACTCAAGAGTTTTTGGGCAGTCAGGATGGGCCTCAAGGAATTTACCATAGTCAATGGAGGAAAACAAGGGACTTCCACCACAAATTGATCTTTAGGACTCATTAGCCATGAATATGACCTCAAACCACAACATAGTCCCTTTATAAGTGAAGAATCACAAGATCTTATAAATCAAATAGAAGAATCACAAAAGCTTACGCTAGACAAACTGGATTGTTTCCCTTAGCCCCGTTACTTCCTTGTAGAAAACAAGTAAGAAGAACAATGGTCGATACCTTCGACCAGGTTTTTGCTCACACAGTAGAAGACCTGATAGATTTTTCCCTCACTGAGATTGAACAACCCCTCAATCTGATCGCCGAAACACCGGCTGGTAACTACTATGAGCCGGACAATTTTGAATCCGATGAGGAAGGGTTCAACTCGGATCACTCAGTTTCATAATCAAACAACATGGAGGATAACGATAACAATAATGAAGAAAGGGGAAACCCACCTCCAAATAATCAACCTTGGTTAGCTAGAGATGCTATGGAAATCCCAGGACGGGTGCATAACCTCCCTCGACATCTAGAAAAATTACTTCCCAAGTTCGACCCTGAAACCTCCAGATTGCCTGAAGACCATATTAAAAAGTTTATACTAGCTATAAGACTGATGAACGTACAACATGAGGACGTAGTATGTATATTTTTTCCTTATACCTTTGAGAATTCAACCTCGACTTAGTATTTTAACTTGCCCATAGGGTCCATAACTAGTTGGACGAAGTTTCAAAAAGATTTTTTAGACAAATTTGCAGAAGAAACCACCACAAGAGCTTTGATGGCTGAACTCTTCGCTGCCACCATGAATTAAAAAGAGAAGGTTAAAGACTTCAATCAATGGCTTACCACTATCCTGAACAAATTTCAAACCGAAGCTAAACCTACTCAGGAGTTGCAAATGGAGGTATATGCTAATGCTCTCCCTGCTTCTATTTCCATGTTTGTGAAAAGGGTTGCCAAACATACGCTAACTGAAAATTTTGAGGAAGACAAAATGATTGAATTCCAAATGAAGGGATGCAAAGAGGGCCAGGTCTCACTAGTTAAGAAGGAAGTTCATCCTCCACCTAGGAGATGACTGTTGTTGACTAGACCTCCGGGAAAACAAACAGAACAAGGTCCCAAAAAGGGAAGCAGGGACATAGAAGACCTACAACAGATGATAAAGAAATTGTCAAATTAAATCGTAGACATGAAAACAAGTGTCAGGGAAGGAAACCAAGGTCAAAGGCCCTATAAACCCTTTTTCAAGAGAAAATTTCCTTTCAAAGCGATTGAACCTCCCCCATCCAACTTAAACATCGACCTGGGAAATTTAGCATCTGACTCTTTCTGTACGTATCATCAAGAGAAACATTCTGAAAGAGACTGTCCCCAATGGGTGCACGCTATGAATTTAATGGCCAATCAATGCCTAGATGAAGTTTCCTTTTTTGAACAATCAAGCTGCTCAGTGGGGAACATCTCTGATCAGGAGGAAGTTGAGCTGCCAAAAGAAACAACCATGTTGTTATGGGATCTTGACTTACTGATGTCTCCTGATGATGTATTTAAGGTTCAAGAACCACCTACTGAGGTTTTGTCTATGAAAACGCGAAGTAAGGGTCAACCGGTCTCAAATGACCTTACCATTGTCCAATATTCAAGGGGAAAACAAACCACTGATCACTCGAAATCACATTTTGTCTCCCAAATAAATCCTATAAACATCCATACACAAGAGTCCCCCAAGCTAGACTACAACATAGTAGAAGACTTAAAAAAGTTGAAGGTTAATGTGTCGATCATGGACATGTGTATAATTCCCCAGCAAAAGGACTTTTTAGTACAAGCCTTAAAGTCAATAAAATCCCCTATAACAAGCACTGACCTAGGGAAGGTTCCATCTGCCACATATATAAAGAATAAACCAAATGTGAACTCTTCCTCTGTAGATAAAAAAGGAAAGCCTTTTGTCCCACCTTTCCTTTTAACGTTTGAAGTCTTCAACAGAAACCTCCATAATTGTTTAGTCAACTCAGGGGCATCCTCCAATGTCATGCCATTATCTATCTGCAAGAAATTAAATGCATTTCTGCTCAAAAGTGATAAACATGTTATAAAACTAGAAAAAAATCAGCTAAATATTATTAGGGAACTTAAGGATGTTATGATCAGAATGGATACACACCCAAAAATTGTTCAAGTAATTGACATCATTGTGGTAGATATACCAGAAGCTTATGGACTGCTACTTAGTTGAGATTGGTCCGAGAAATTGAATGGATAATTCAACACGGACTGGGATCACCTCTGGTTTCCATTAAAGGGACATACCAACATGATTAGGATCGATAGGGAGAGGTATCTCAAACATACTATCACTGATTTAGAAGCCTTCAACGAACCCTCGTCGATAGATTTCCCCATGCTAGGAAACTACTCCCGCGATTCTGATTTCATAAAATTTATGTCCTCTCTCATCTGATGTACCTCTCACTCAAAACTTTGAAATGGATTTTCAAGTGAATCTACTGGCAGCAGTAGAAGAAATCCTCTTCTACCAAGAACCTCTATGGGAAACTACAGACAAGGTATGCGGAGCTGAGGAAATAACTAGGCATGAAGAAGCTAATAAATTTTGCTCACAATTTTGGACGTTGTACTTCGATGGGTCTGAATCGCAAGAAGGGTCAGGAAGAGGATGTATCCTCACTGACCCAGAGGGGAAGTGGAATTTCCTATCCTAATGACTAGAGTTTGAATGCACTAATAACACTGTTGAGTATGAAGCTCTAGTTCAGGGACTAAAGAAAGCCATAGACTTAAAAATTAAAGAACTGAAATTTTTTGGGGACTCTGAAATTATCGTCAGGCAAGTAAAGAATACTATACATTGCAACTCACTCCACTTGAGGAACTATCAACAAGAGTTGCATAGGCTAATAGAACATTTTGAGGCCTTTAATATTACCGTGGTTCCCAGGACAAAGAATATTCTTGTTGATTCCCTAGCCACTGCAGCCTCAAGGCTATCCCCTTTATAATACTATGAAGCCTCTAGGTTCACTATGGAACTACTCTACAAACCATCAGTACCCAACAATATTTCTAATTGGAATGTTTTTGAAGGAGATGAACAGATTATAGAATTTCTAACCAGTCAAGAAAATTTTAAAGATCTGGCTATTGATGATGAAGTATTCCAAGATCAATTAGCAGAAACCAATTTCCACGAACAAAGAGGTGAAACATATCACTCTAGTAACAAACCTAGGTTTTCCCATGATACCGAAAGAGGTATCCAATTTGGAGAACATTTTCGACCTAAGGGAAATATTTAAAGGGTCAACAAACACAAAGATAGGGATTTTGTGTCCCATATATGAGACTATAAATCTAGGAACCCCAGAAAACCATAAGAATATAAATCTAGGAAAAACAGTGTCTAAAGAAGAAAGGAAAGCTTATATCAAACATTTTAGAGAATATCAAGATGTTTTTGCATGGTCCTACCGAGAATTGAAAACTTATGACACTCACATTATTCAACACACAATCCAGTTAAAATCCGGAGTAAAACACTTCCAACAAAATATCATGAAGTATCATCCATCTTTGGAATCCCTCATGTATCAAGAGTTAAAGAAATTACTAGATGCTAATATTATCTTCCAAGTTAGACACTCAGCCTGGGTAGCAAATTTGGTTCATGTCAGGAAAAAATCTGGGGAGACCCGCATGTGCGTAGATTTCAGAAACCTTAACAAACCATCAGAAAATGATCACTACCCAGTCCCACCAATGGAACATCTCTTGTAGACCGTGTTTGGTTCTAAAATGTTCTCGCTTCTATATGGTTTTTCAGGTTACAACCAGGTTCTAGTTTCAGAAGAAGATCGATTGAAAACTACTTTCCAAACCAAGTGGGAAACTTTTGCTTATAAACGCATGCCCTTTTGGTTGATTAATGCAGGATAAACCTTCCAAAGGTCCATGGATGTAGCTTTTCGGGGATTGATTAACAGATGTCTAGTAGTATACTTGGACGATGTGAATGTGTATTCAAATAATAGAAAAGAAAACATCCAACATCTAACTCGGATTTTCGAAAGGTGTAGGAAATATGGAATAGCTTTAAACCCTAAGAAAACTATCTTTGGTGTTGAGGAAGGGAAATTACTAGGTCATATTATATCTCAAGAAGGAATTCGCATAGATCCAGAATGAATAAAGTAAATATCTCAACTTCCCTTACCCCACAACAAAAAGGCTATGCAATCCTTCTTTGGGAAGATTAATTTTGTGAGGAAGTTCACACCCAATTTCGTTGAAACTATCAAACCCTTACAAAAAATTATTCGTAAGGATGTTGATTTTAAGTGGGATGACGAGCGAAAAGATGCCTTCAACAATATCAAGACTGCAATATCTCAAGCTCCGATGCTGTGAAGTCCCGACTTTAGTAAAGATTTCTTCCTCTATAATTTTTCCTCTGACCACTCCTTAGTCATGCTTTTGACCCAGAAGGATGATGATAATAATGAGACACTGGTATCATTTATGAGCACTAACCTCCAAGGAGTCGAATTAAAATAATTGACTATAGACAAATAAGCTTATGCGGTGTAAAAAGCAATAAAACATTTCATATCTTAAATCCTAAAAAATCACACCAAAGTCATCGTGCCCCATCCCACAGTCCAATCCCTATTCACTCAATAGGAGATGGGGGAGATAAGAGGAAATTGGATTGCAGTTGTCCAAGAATTTGATCTAGATATAAAACCTGCCAAACTAGTGAAGGGACAAGGATTGTGTAAATTGGTCGTAGAAGCCCAAGACCGAATAAAAGAATACCTCGGGTGGGAAAATGAATTAGCATTATGGTGTAATGAAGCTTTATACATTCCCCCAGGGAAAGAGTCTTGGTATGGAAAACTATTTTACCTCCTGCATCATGGGACTTTCTCGGAAAACCTAAACCCTAAGAAAAGGAGAGCTCTCGGACTAAAATCTGCACAATATCAGCTCATAAATTCAGTACTTTTCCACGTAAATTATGATGGGGTACTCTTGAGATGTCTCAAACGTGAAGATGCAGAAAAGGTTCTAAGGGAGCTCCATGATGGTCCTACAAGTGGACACTTTGCAGGGAATACTATTGATCACAAAATATTAAGAGCTGGTTATTATTGGCCTACACTATTTAAGGATGCTCATACATACACTAGAAACTGTAAAACTTGTCAAATGAGCGCAGGGAGAAAAAAGAGAGAAGTTGTCCCACTCCAATCAATGACAATATTCAAACCATTCAAGAAATGGGGGTTAGAAATCATAGGGGAGATTACCTCGAGTTCTTCAAAACAACATAAATACATACTGACTACCATAGACTATTTTATGAAATGGGCAAAGGCCATCCCTCTGACTCACATGAATGAAAAGGTTGTAATCCAATTCATAGAACAAAAACTGATCACAAGGTTTGGGATGCCCTATTTTCTTGTGTTTGATAATGCGTCTTATTTTTATTCCACTCTATTAACAAAGTTTTCTCTAGACAAAGGAATCATAATCAGATACTCTGCAAACTACTATCCATAAGAAAATGGGGTGGCAAAATTAACCAATAAGAACCTACTAAGGATCTTGAAGAAAACAATTACATATAACCAGAGGAATTGGCATAGCTCACTTCATAATGCCTTATGGGAAGAAAGAGTAACACCTAAGGAAGCTATAGGGAAATCCCCATCCTTTTTGGTATACAGGCAAGAAGCCATTCTCCCAAATGGGTTATATATTCCATCCCTTCATCTTTCTCAGGGTTCAAGAGGGAAACCCTCATCAGTTATTCAATAGAGAATTGATACCCTTCTCATGCTGAAAGAGGAAAGGAAGAAAGAAAAATCAAAGTTCGTCTCTCATCAGTAGATAGTTAAAAGATGGTTTGGCATGCATAAGGCCAAAGCGTAGAATTTTGAAATAGAAGACTTAGTCCTGAAATGTGATAGAGAAAATGAACCTAAGGGAAAACATTCGAAGTTACAGAATCTATGGCTCAGACCTTTTCAGGTATTCGATAAAATTTTGCCAGGCACGTATCGGTTGCAAAATCTAAGGGGGGGACCCAACGCCCTCCCGATGAATGGCCAAGACCTAAAACAATATTTCTGTTAAAAAAAATGTGTGTCTTTTCATGTTATTTTCTGAATAGGATAAATGTGTAGGTGTAAGATAGACTGATTGCAGAGTCCTTGTATTCCTGTCTATTTTTTTTTTTGGTATTTTCTTGCAATAAAGTTGTGTTATGCAAAGCATTGGTTGAACCAAATCAATATGGTGTATAAAACTCTTCTCCTAACTCATGATTACATGCAACATAAGAAACGTTGGGCAATTTCATTTTTCTTCAAAGGGTTTCATATCTTGTCTTTGTAAACAAATGAACTTAGTGAGTGATGAAGTGTATGCCTGGTGGTCTGGTAAATCCTAAAGGGAAAGATGGAAATTTGGAAAGGACCACATGTACCTCTAGACGGAGCTAGGAGGAATTTCACATTAACCATTTCATCTTGCAGATAACAAACATCCTCCTCTCCCACTCGCTCAAGGCATCTCTTCCAAAAATAAATCAATTATATTAAATGAGTTCAAAGTAGGAGAGGGTATGAAGATAACTCCACTGGGGATATGGATGCTTTTTTGCAATGGAGCAAGGTCTGTGACGCCGGCGTGACTCCGCCAGGGCTATGGACACTCATTAGCAGTGGAGCAACATCGTAGCGAGTGAATAATGATAACTAAAACGACCTCGAGCCAGTGAATTCCTTACCCGGATATTGTCAAAAAGGGGTCGTGGGTCACAGTCAAGAGAAATGAAGGTGGAATAAGGGTTAAACTCCATACGCGGACCCAGATTTTCAAACCAGGGGAATTGTACATGCATGGATGGGAAATACTTTGATAAAAGCAAAGCCAATTAGTTTCTCAACCAGCTTCTACACCTGCTAAGCCTAAGGGAAGGAACATATATTCTACTTTCGCCCAGAGAATCACCAGTTGTTGAGCGCTCAACACACCCTAAAATATTTTATGAAATTCTTTCACTTTTGGGTACCACTTGTTTTCTTTTTTTGCTGTATGAATTGATTCCACTGTGGAGGGATAGCTAATCATGTTTTCATGTATTTTCATCGATCAAAGTGGATTTGTTTGAACCTGTCAATGTGAAAACCTTTGTGTTAGAAAGAACTTGGCATTCTAACTAAGAATCTGTAGCTAAAATTGTGACTAGCGTGCCTATGTTCGACGTCGACAAAATAGAAGTAGGTAAAATGACCACATAGTAATAATAATTGTCAATGTATCATCGACATCGGTAAATGAGGGTTAAATTTGTGCTAGTTGTTCACCAAGAAGGTTTAGGAGTTAGTCGATTTCCCATCGGCGTTGATGAAATACGAGAGGGCTAAACATTGACATGAGCCATGATAAACCCCCGATAGAAGATGACAAATGCACTTGTTCGGGGTCGGTGAAATCTCAAAGGGTTAAATCATTGAAATTTTTTGCATGGACACATCATTGATCGTCGACCCCCGATGCACTTTCGGCATCAACAATTTTCAAGGGGGTTAATCCGAGAGCACTTGGTTAAGCTTATCGTTGATCACCGATCCTTGATACTTTTTCAGCTTTGGCAGGGTAGGATCCGTTGTTAAAATGATTATCTAAGGAAAAGTCCCCAATTTGGAATAACACGATTAAACGAAGATGCCAGTTTCAAGCACCACATGTCTTTTCCACATAGGCATTTCATACGGCCTAGTTTCATCCCGAGTCACCTTAGGTTTCCTTGTGTCCTTGTCACACTTCCGAGTCAAATTTCCC
>JASDQU010189248.1:25521-37344 GCA_032191745.1 Picea mariana | reverse complement strand
AGAAATTATTCTACCCTAGGGCTATCTGACCAGGATTTGACAGTCTCGCCAGATTTATTCACTAATCTAACCTAGACATTTTGGCTAAGATTAAACTGTTTAGCCAAATCATTTACTACCCTATCAACATTAAATTTAAAAACAACTTGGCCATGCTTGAAAGGTATGGCCAAGTTACAATTATTGCATGGGGCCTTCATTTCAATTCTTTTATGCCCTCTTTTTCTTTTCCTTTTTTCTTTTCTTTTTCTTTTTCTTTTTCTTTTTTCTTTTTCTTTTCCTTTTTTCTTTTCTTTTTTCTTTTCTTTTTATTTTTCTTTTTTCTTTTTCTTTTTTCTTTTCAAATTATTTGCAGAATGAAAAATCATTTGTCAACCAAAATACTAGAGACAGATAATATCCCAGTCACCAGTTGATTCCCATAACTTATGGGGTGATAACAACGGCTCCACCTGGGGATGGTACTTTCCCTGTGAAGTGCCAAGAATCCTGGTTCCTGTAGTTCTGAAAATTTATGCCTAATAGCCTTCGTTGGTTTTATTCTCAAAAATTGGAAAAACAATGGTCATCAGCTTAGGGCCTTCTCTTTGGGCTTCAACCAATTGACTGATGTTCTTCACTCAGAAAATGCAAGTAAAAATGAAAATTAAAATGGTATGTACAATGGAGAGTGAGCACTCAAATCTTCTACTGAGGTGGGACATAATGTTTCATCATTCTTCCATTCACAGGTGCTCCTGGCAGATCTGACCCGTCGGCGTTGTTTAGCAAGAAATAATTGTTTCCCCTGAAAGCTTGGATCATGTATGGCCCTGTACACAGATTGTCAAATTTCCCATGCTTTCCCTTGTCCTCATTCCTGGCATCCCATATCAATACCAAATCTCCCAGCTCAAAATCATCCTCCTTGGTTCATTTGTCAAAGATCTTCTTGATGTTTCCTTGGACTACCTGAGTCTTGTTGAAAACTTCTTCCCTAGTCTGCTGCAAATGGATCATCTGGTTGATCCTTCTCTATGAGTCATTTGGCTCAGTTTGTACCTCTTGAAGCAACTTCATGATAGGGACTCCTAAATAAGTGGGGGAAACGACCTTTGTACCATAGACCAGATGGTATGGTGACATACCAATTGACCCTTTTGGTGGTCAGTCTGTCAGCCCATAAAGAAAACACCAACTTATTGTGCCATGATTTTTTGTTTTCCTGCAATGTTTTCTTGATGATATTTACCAAAGTTTTGTTTAAATATTCTGCCAACCCATTCCCCTCAGGGTAGTAGGTTGTGCAATGCCCCAAACCAATGTGATACTGGATGCAAAAATCTATGAGTTTCTTCGACCGAAAGACAGTTGCATTGTCAGTTATAATCTTTCTAGGACAACCAAAACGAGATAAAATATTATTTTCAAGGAATTTAATAATAACAGAGTCAGTGGCTTGCCTTCTTGGTACTGCCTTGATCCATTTGGTAAAATAATTGGTGGTAGTAAGAATCCACCTGTGTTGGCATGAAGAAGGTGGGTGTATTTCTCCAATGAAGTCGAGCCCCCATTGCTGGAAAGGGGCCTCAACTGAGATTGGTTTCAGAGGTATAGGAAGGAGTTTCCTTTTGCCTTCAAACAGTTGACACTGGTGACATGATGTTACCTTCTGATGCACATAAGAGAACAGGGTGGGCCAGTAAAATCCAGCTATGAGTATTTTGTTGGTTGTGACTTTCCAGTTTATATGGCCACCACATTCCCCTGCATGAAATTCTTGTAATACCTGATCATCTTCATCTTTCAGTAAACAATTTAAAAGAATACATGTAGTATCTTTCCAATACATATTTCCTTCTAGACTACAGAATTTCAAAGATTTCAACTTTAAAAATCTATCTTTAGTCTAGTCAAACTAGGGGGAGCTTGTAAATTTTGTAAAACGAATATAAGGTCTGCATACCATGGAGAGTTGAGAAATGCCTCTCTCATGTTTGGAGTCGCCATCTTGCCCTGTTCATCTGCCACATCTAGAAAATTAATGTCAAGAGCATGAAAGTTAGATTCAACCATTAATTTAGCAAGGCCTTGACCTTTGATTAGTTTAGTGGGCTTAATCTCTATATCGTATTCTAAAATGACAGCAATCCATTTTCCCCTTCTTCCATCAGGGTTGTCCTGTGTCAAAATTTCCTTTACTACCACGCTCAGAAAATACGCTATGGCGTGGGAATGGAGAATGTAGACCCTAAAGTCTTTTATGGCTTTTACCAAAGCAAAAGCTTGTTTCTCAATTATCTTGTAATTCAGAGAAGCGTCCCTTAACTCTTTACTAAATAAAGTTATGGGTTGTTCATACCCTTCGTTGTTCTTCTGCAGTAACACCGTTGCTATAGTATGCTCAGAAGCGAAAGAAAAGAGATAGAAATCCTTAGTAAAATCCGGAGTGATCAAAACAGGGGCTTTTGTGAGTGCTCGTTTGACTTTTTCGAAAGATTGTCTGGACTCAGAGTCCCATTTTATTTTTACATCTTTTTTAAGCATGTTTGGAATATTCCTGAGGAGTTCTGCCAGATTGGGAATGAAGCTTCGTAGAAAGTTAATTCTTCCGATAAAAGACTGTAGTTCTTTGAGGTTCCTGGAGTGTTCTAAATTTTGTATAGCCTCGATTCTGCTAGGGTCTATTTTGATTCCATGTTTGGAGATGATGTGTCCTAGAAGTTTGCCTTCTTCTAACCTGAAGAGACTCTTCTTAGGATTTAAAGAAATCCCAAACCTTCTACATTTCTTGAAGACTCGTCTAAGGTGCCTTAGATGTTCGTCATCAGATTGGGAAAACATAGTCACATCATCTAAATAGACGACAATAAACTTACCTGATTCTTCCACGAAGGCGATATCCATTGCCCTCTGGAATGTGGCCCCTGCGTTCATCAGACCAAAAGGCATTTTCACATACATGAAAGTGCCCCATGGTGTGGTGAAAGCGGTTTTGTCTTGGTCGTCTGGGTGAACTAAGACCTGATTGTAACTCGAGAAACTGTCCAGCAGAGAAATTCGACTGGACCCGACCACCCTTTATAGGATGTGTTCCATTTTCGGTAAGGGGTAATTATCCTTCAGGGATACTTTATTGAGATTTTGGAAATCTATGCAAAGTCTGATTTCCCCAGTTTTCTTACGTGTAGGGACCAAATTAGAGACCCACTTGGAAAAACATAATCGAACTATGATCTTGGCATCGTACATTTTCTTGATTTCCTTTTCTATCAAAGGGAGAAACCTGGGATTTATCCTCCTAAGATTCTACCTAAACAATTTTTGGTTTTCTTTTATTGGAATCCTGTGTTGTATGATGCTGGTATCATAGGCTTTCAAATCTTCATAGCCCCAGGAAAAGACATCCAAATATTTTTTAAAAAGCTCAATGTATTTGAGTTTTTGCTCTGGGGGTAATGATTTAGACAGTTTGACCATCCTAGTTTTCTCTTCAGTCCCTATGTTACAGTCTTCTACCTCTTGTCCATGAGCTTCGATTTTTGGTTTTTTGGCTACGTCGTTAGAATCGAACAAGTCCTCTAAAGGAACTAGGCCTCTAGGTAAAACATTGCTTTTCAACTGTGAAACGTCAGCATCCAATTCATCATCGCCTAATTCTCCTGAATCTATGGTATTTACACTATTAATTTCAAAATTAGAACTATTCACATTTTCATCTTCGTTCTCTAAATCTATATTTGTACATTCAAAATCATTTTTTCATTGCAGAAAGTCTTCAATTTGATCATCATTACCAAACACTTGCCAGTACCTGATATTGTCGGGAACGGTTGCTCTACATTTCACCTCAATAGTATATGGATGAGTCAGGCGGAAAGGAATCTTACAGGTGGCTGCTGAGGTGGCCAATCCGTCTTCCAGAATATTTTGTCCCCTCGGCATTACCTGCAAATCAACTTCAGTAAAACACCTCAAGGCATCAAGAACAACATTCCTATAAGCTCTAAGACGTGGGTGTTTCGCAGCATACTCACCTTTAATTTGCTTGATTATCAACTCAGAATCACCTCTTACCATAATATGTTTAGCACCAACCTTTTTCAAAAGTTTCAGACCGAGCATCAAGTCTTCATACTCGGCAACATTGTTAGTGCGCTGGAAATTTAATTTGTAGGAATGATTTTCTGAGTACCTATTTCTGTGATTATGCAGCCATACTCTTGCTCCAGCTCCTTATTTACTCACTACTTCATCAAAGTCCATTCTCCAGAAATCTGCGGGTAACTCTTCAGTTATCACGTTCTTCGTGTTTGCTACCTCAATGATTTGTTGGCCTTCATATTGACTAGATGTGTCTTCCACCAGCTAAGTATCTTGCTCTCCCGTGTCACCATCATTGTACAAGATAAACAAATCTAAATCAGAATGAACATAGTAAAGGGGATAATTGTGCAATTTTTCTTGGCTACTGACCATGTACTTCATCAACGTTTCTCTCTACAGCCTCCTTTGTTGCCCAAACACTGGTATAGTGGCATAAGACATATCCAGCTACAGGGTTCCTTTCAACTTCGCCCCCCAAGACCAGGATAGCAACATTCCATACTTCGGCGAGATGTCTGCAACCACCACATCCATTACCATGCTCTTCGCAGGAATCTGAACCAAGGTGATGCATAGTTCCTTGATCAAACCAATACATTTAACTTTATTGGAGTCGAATGAGTGTAAATCCTTGTATGGTATGGTGACCTCCAGTCCCAGTTTTTCCATTACTGCTCTAGGCATCAGGTTGTGGGAGGCACCCGAATCCAGCATAGCGTTATGCAAGATCAAGTCGTGTATGTTCAGACTGATGTAAAAAGGGGCGACCTCACCAGTATCATCTCGACCATCTACTTCAATTACGAAAAAAAGCTCGGGTTTATAATCAGTAAGGTTCATAGTGTCTAAATGACTTGTTGATCCAATGGTTAAGGCCTTTGTGCCTATGTCAGGTTCAATGGCCAGGGATTTAATCACCTGTGAATGATAACTACCTCTGTTCATCAAATCTATAAGTGGGATGGGAATTTTTATTTTTGCTAGTTCCCCCTCTAGGCTAAAGGGTGTAGGAGCTCTGCCTTGGCTCATCATTTCTGGTTTGTCCACCAAATTCTTCTGCTCAGAAGTACTCGGTGGATTAATAGGTGAAACCTTAGGCTGTGATGGCCTTTTCAAAAAGGTGAGGTTTTTCTTCACGAGAGCCTTGAATTTACTCTTCTCAGGAATCTTCTCAGAAGTAGTCTTCTCAGGAGTCTTCTCAGTAGATGGCTCAAGGGTCTTCTTGGTCTCGACTACCTTCTGTGTTTCAGTCATCTTTTTTGGGGAATTCCCTTCTGTCTTCTTACTTCACATATTATATTGATGGTGTACCTCCAAGATAGAATTTTTAAAGGCCTTTTGTTCTACATCTTTAGCTTCTTCACTTAATTTTGTTTGATTTAGAAGAAAGAGTTCCTACTCTTCTTGGGTAAGGAAGATAGCTTCGTCGTTTTGAATTCCCATGAGGTTGATGTGAGTGTCCTGCAATTCCTCAATCACTTCCCCCCCTTCATCAGCATAGTTCTCTTGTAGGGGAGGTCTAATCTACTGATCTGGGCCCCTCTGCTCTCTTTGATCCCTAGGATCTCTCTGTCTGATTTGAGGAGGGTTTCTCTTGAAGTTGGGATTCTGAACTTGAGGAGCAGGTGTGTTGTCTCTTGGAGGATTTATGTCTGACACAGTCAATCTTTCCAACATTAGTTCCACTGCTCTGGCCAAAGAATCCAATTTGGAATCTGTGTTCGATGTGGAAGGTTCTTCTTTAATTGTGACTCTCCTTTCTGACCTCTGACGTGCCCTTTTTGCCAATAGATTGGCCTCCAAACTTATAGCACTTTTCTGCATGTCCTCCAAGGTGGCAGAATTTCTTTCTCTTAGTTGGTATGACATGTCGGCATCAAATCCATCAGGGAATTTAATCAATGCCATACGCTGTGGAGGTTTTATTTCAGTTGGGATTGCATTGTACAGGCTGTTGAAACGGGTGCAGTAATCTTGTACCGTCTCACCTTGATTTCTTCTTATATTCTCGTATTCTGACAGTATTTGGAGAGGGGTTTTCTTTACCTCCCATCTGTCGAGAAAACTCATTTGAAAAGCAATAAGGTCAGGGATTGAGGTGGCAGGTAAAGATTTGTACCATTTCTTGACGTCACCTATCAAACTTTGGGCAAACAATCGCATTTGAATGCCAGCCTCATCAACTTCTTGCAGGTCAAAATAATCATTCATTTTGTCGATATGTTGTTGGGCGTTTAATGGTCCCGTCGCGTCGAACTGTGGGAGTCTAGTTTGATAGTATTGGGGCATGGCATGTAGCGGTGCAGCCAAAACCAGAGGAGCGTATCGAGCTGCCATGATGGGTGGAGGAGGTGGGACGACAACCTGGATGGTCGGCGAGGTAGCAACTGAAGACGAAAACGAGGAGGGAATGGATAGTGTTGAGGAAGTGATTTGAGGTTTAGTCGTGGGAGACTGAACTTCGGGGGTTCGGGGCTGCAACACAGTTGAGTCAAAGATGATTTCAGTCACAAAACTGTCGGACCATGTTCTAACTAGGCTTCGCTGTGGAAAAGTATCGAGGTCAGGGTTTTGAGAGGCAACAAGCTTCTCTGAAAAAGAAGGAGACTTATGAAGGGGAATATGACTCACTGAACCAGCAGCTAAAGTCTTTCACCTGAGCAACCATTCGGGGTTATCTATTACTATCGCGGGTTCTGGGTTTGGATGAGATCGAGTATGAACTTTCTTGGGAGCCATAACTCTTTTTGGTTTTTTATATATATATTTTTTAATTTTGCGAGTCTGAAAATAATATGTACAAATTTTGATCAACCTCTAAACATTATTTTCTTCTCAAATTTGAACGTTCTTTTTAGGGGAAAGAAAACATGAAATTATCAATTTTTAGTTCTTCCCCAGTGGAGTCGCCATTATGTTAGTATTTGGAAAATTTCCTAGAGGTTGAAAAAGAAGAAATCTACAAAGGTAACTTTATCCAACCACTTTTAAAGCTGGGATCTAGCCCTTCCAGCTTCAGAGAGGGATCTCTCTATATGATTTAGCTATGTTTTCAATTTTAGATATTAGGCTAGGTAAAGAAATAGGTAGGTTTTGTTGTCAAATTGTTTTTGAATTGGTTGAGACAGTCTACACTTCCATTGGGCTATGGGGTCTGTATTTAATTAAATATGAAATACAACCAGAAACGATAAATAAGATTTTCACAAGGCAAGATAATATACTCACTGGATCTTTTAGTAGCTTAAATGATGGAAAGAAGAAAAGATGAGAAAAATAAATTCAACTAAGAAGAAGTTAAGAATTTCTTAATTGAAAACATCAGAAAATAAACATTAAAATCTTTAAAGTCAGAAACAGGGTATCCAAGATAAATCCTGCAACATACGTTACTCTTAAAGATTAGTTTCAGAAAACAATATGATCACAAAGCAAGAATAACATTCAACTTAGAGAATAAACATCACCAGTGAATACACGCAAGAATCCTGTAAAAGTGCCTCCTTTTATTAATGGTAGATCTCTTCAAAAAATGTTACAATCTGATAGCATCAGGGTTTGAAGATCAACAACCCCCAATACTTTGAAAGGTGAAGTATTTATAATTCAAATTACAAACGTTCCTGTCATAACTGATCAGGACGTGCTTATTCTATTTTTAGCCTAACTAATTTAACTAATCAAACTTCTTGATGACTTGGTGCAATTGCATGCGGAAATTCTGGGTAGACCGTTGATGAAGCCTTTGCACGACCTCATCTGAATGGACCTGGACAGCTCATCTGCTAATCGAGCAGATCGCAGAGTTCCTCTCATCTGAGATGACTAGGCACAGTGACTTTGAGCAATCTCCGATACACTTCGTCCATTTCTGTATACTTGGCGAATGTGGGCTTAGTGAGGAATATGTATCGAATCTCATGTTGGATATTGATTTCCAACTGAAGAGCGTCCAAGAATGCTTTGTCGGTGATGCTCCCTTGTATGCCAACAAACTTTGAACTGTCCTTAGACACTTCAGACAGTCTCTTTTTGTAATATGTGAGTGTCATTAGTTTATCATTAATAACCTTTAGACCGGGGAGACATTTCTTCTGGAGAGCCTCGATCTTGCTGAAGAACCTTTGTACCCCCTAGTCCATGATCTGAACCTTTTCTTCTAGTTGAAGCATTAATCCTCTTTTGTTCAAAACTCTTTTGACCTCAAGGATAGTCTCTGTTCTATCTTTTATCTTCAACTCTTCTAGTTCTTCTCTAGTCTTAGAGTTGAGGAATTTGATGATATCATTTACCTGAGTTGGTCTATCTCCCAATTCTACTATGATCTTCTCAATGGCCTGTTTGCTCCTCTGGACCAACTCATTCTGTTCAAACATAATTTGGATCATGGGCCATATCTCATTTATGGACTTTGTGATGTCTGTCCATACATTCTCTTTGACCTCAGCCAAAGTCTTCCCTGTCACTGTTTGCTTTTGTAGCTGCTGTAGTTCTTTCTTGAGCTTCTCAGTTACCTGCTTTTCTTTGGAGAGACTGGTCTGGAAAGAAGTTTTGAGTTCCTGGAGGTTCTCAACTTCCTTCTTAAGCCTGTTGATTTTTGTCTCTTGCAGATTCATTTTTTACATGGATTTGGCGAGGTCGGTTGTCCCCTCTTTTGGTGTCACTGGTGTTGCAGATGGGATTGATGTTACTGCTGCTGTGCTTGCTCCTGAAATTGGAATGGAACTCAATGGAATGACTTCCATTGGCTTCATCTGCTCTTTTTCTTTTATTAATCTCTCCATCTCAGCTTCCATTTCTTTGAGCTGTGCATTCTGCTCCATGAGTAGCTTGAACATTTCATCCTTCTCGCCTTCTTTCTCTGTTATCTCCTTCGCCTGTGAGTCCTCTGTGGGTAGGAGTTTCAGTTGTTTCCTTAAACTGATGATGTCTCCATTCTTCTTCTTTATCATCTCCTCTTCAGCTTTGACGTTGGATGGGTCATAACCGATCTTGAGGACCATCTCCTCCAAAGTTTTGATTCTATTGTCCTTTGCGAAGGATGATATCTTCTCCAGCTTGAGTTGTGTCTGAGCATTGTTCAATGATACCTGTAATTTTGCTGCAGAAGCTGAAGCATGTGCCAACGTATGGAACACCATATCCCCTGTCTATTTGTGCAAATCCATCTAATCTGCTGAGTGCACGTCCTTCATCTGGAATTCGAAGGTGGCCCTCTTGTAATCTTTAATCACCTTGGGGTCTGGTACCTGGACCTAGAAGAAGGCCATGTGCATCCTTCCCTTTTCTGTGTCAAATGCAGATAGCAAGTTGTGTTGCGCCATTGATGTCTACTTCCGAAACTGAGCATAAGTACTGCTGGTAAGGGTCTGGTTCTTTTTCTTAATCAGCTCGTACTTCTAAAAAATACTCAACTTGGGCCCAGTCTTTCTCGACTGAGTATTCAGTGGGGAGTCTGTGAATTTCTTCGGCACCACTAGTGTGATTTCCTTATGTAGGCTCGAACCGAAGGGTGGAATGATAGATTTAGTCATTGTGGTAGGCAAGGTTTCTTTTTCCCTCGTAGGGCCGTGAACTGTGATTATCTTGGGCCTCTTAGTATGCAACTGGAAATCTTCAGATGACACCTCTGTGACAGGTGGAGATTACTCTTGTTGAGGCCTTTTCTCCTTAGGGACCTGAGGTGTAGTCGTTGGTGGCACAATGGTAGGGGGAACCTGCTATTCCACTTCAACCAAGGTGTCAGGCACCCACACAGTCTGATTTGCGAATTTCTCATTCTCGGGCTTAGCTTCGTGAACGTACGGGATATTTTTGTTCTCCACCCGCATTTCTGAGATGATCCTGTATGAATCATAGTGCCATGGGAAGCTCATAAAGAACTTCATTTCTTTCAACATCCTATAAGCTTCTTCCTCGACGCCTAGGATGTTGCAGATGAAAGAGCCAACCTACCTCTTGATTCTGAGCTGCTGCTTTTTCTTCAAGAATACAAAATGGATGTCATCTGAATTCATGATTTGTCTTATATACTCTAAAGCAAAGATTCTTACCGGCAAATATTTGGGCATCTTGTAGGGCGCCAACTCGCATCTGAATACTCTAATCTCTGTGTGGTTTTGATACAGGTACCAATCCCCAGTCTTTGTGTTGTCTGACAGATGCAGAATTCTCTGGACTTCATCATTTATTCTAAGCTCGGGCCTGCCGCTCAACATGCTTACCACCGGGTGGTAGAACAGATCGATGAAAGTATTGAAGCTATACTCTGTGGAGTTATGCTTCAGCAAATAGGTCCATGTTTTGACTGGCTGAGGCATTCCATCTGCGTCCATCTTCTGCATGGAGAAACTAAATTTATCTGCTTGAAAGTAAACAAACATGTATGCCAATATAGACGAGTATCTGAACATGGCTTCCGTGCCAAAATCCACGAACTGTTCGTGAATATTGTCTGCTAAGAAGGTGCTGAAATCAAACTGAGTGGTGGGCTTTTCGTCAGTGGAGAAAATAGATAGAAAGCCCAGAATGGGCTCATCTACCCCATTGTTCGGAATAGTACCCTAACAGAGCACAAAGGGAGGAAATGACCTGGTTTCCCTTGGTGGAGAACATGGACGACGGGTAAGGGGGATTTATGGAAGGGAATTGAGCAGAGGTGGGAAGGAAAAGCTCGAATATTTGAGCTCTCTGGGGAAAAGTCATCTTCTGATACAACTCTGTAAGGATTTCAAGGTTGAAAGGAGCCACAGAGTCTGCACAGGGAATTTGCATCATCTGTTCTATGTCTTCGGGAGTGATGAGGAACAGGGTGTCTCTGGATGAGGATATGACGACTCTCTGTTCGGGAATATAGTGAGCCTGGCATTTAAGTGCAAACTCGAGAAAATGGTGGATCTGGGGAAAGAGGTAAAGGGGTAAATTGGACTCCCAGAGTCCAATTTCATCGATGTAGTCCAGGAAAACCTCCCTGAGCCATGACTAGAGGTTTGAGAAATCGAAATCACATTTGGTATCTGCGATCAATCTGTCTTTGTCGACCAATGGGATCTTTTCCAGGTCGACAGGAGGCGGGAGAAAAGGATTCTCCTCTCCTTATTCTTGTCTTGGATTTGGCACCATCTCTGCAACAGTACCTACTATAAACACGAAGTTAGTGGGGTCGACTGACTGTGGATGAAGGCGATGAAAATGCAATTGGAGGAGTAAGAGGTAAATTTTTTTGGTGCTATAGATGAATAGTGAATGAAGGGGGAATAACGGTAGTTTTATTTAAAACTGAGTTCGGTTGGGCTCGGGAGACAGGTCAGTAGAATAACGGGTATGTTATCCAGTAATAAATGGACAACGGGCCACTTGGGGGTGAGATGGCAGGTGACGGTGGCCAAAACATATGGACGGGTGACGTGGCTGCTAGGGATTTGAGGTGAAAGTCACAATAAGGGGCTGGTCATGAGTGAAAAGGGGTAGGGGACTGACAGTGGGGACTGATGGAAGTTATGGGATGTGACATAACTCGGGAGCAAGTGGAACAAGTGGAAAATGACGTCCATGAGTGACGGGGGCTGTCAGATAACAGATGGGGATGGGACTTTGGGAGCAATAGGATAACGCCACATATGAGAAGGGGCCCGCCAGAGGGAGATAACCATTCCAGACCCCCCCCCCTCGGTTAAAACCAGAACATCAGGGGGGGTCTGAAATCCATTGTGGGCCATTGACCTGTGTGCCTGTTTC
>JASDQU010189248.1:5391-16924 GCA_032191745.1 Picea mariana | reverse complement strand
GTAAAGTGAAATTCTAAATAAAAAAAATACTTTTATATGTCGGAAGTTGAATAACTTGTAAAAATACAGTTTTTTTTGTCATAAAACAAGCAAAAGTGTAACCCACCTTCATGATTTCACCCACATAAAATCTATATAACCTAAGTGCCATGACATTCATATATCTTATTGTTAGTTATATATAAAAGGGGTTTACACGTTCGATTATACAATTCAAGGATCTTTTAAATATGATACATATGTTGTATGAACCGACATTGTTATTATCTAGTAGTTACCATCATTTGAATATTGCTTTGTCGTTTGATATATGTATACTTATTACATGGTTGATTGGAAAGGAATGTGGGACATTGGTTGATAAAGCATTGAATGATGATGTGGTGGCATGGTTCAGAGGCACGTAAAAGTTGACATATGTGGCATGTAATTGGTGTAATTGGTGGATGGTTGAGGTTAGTGGAAGTATGAATTCAATTAAGAATTAATGAGTTAGTAATTTTTGGGAATGTGACACCCCATGCATTGAATGCATGGGATGCAAACATTTCGTTGAGTTTGTCACATCTCGAACATTTGGAATTTTCATTTTGTCACTTGAGTTTTGTGCTTTGGAACAACATAGTTGTCCAATATTTAGTAGTGGCTACTACTGGAATTGTAACTTATCTTTTTTACATGGAAAACAAGCACTTAAGGAAGGTATCAAATCTTAGTCTGTACCCATCAGATACATGTTGTTATTTGCAGTAATAATTTGGAAAAATTCTCTATTTAGTGTGTGAATAATCATGTTTTTTTTCTATGGACTCATTATGTTGTTTTCTCATGGATTGATTCTGTTGTTTTTTCTATGGACTCATTATGTTGTTTTCTCATGGATTCATTCTGTTGTTTACTGCCTCTGTCAATTTCATTAGTTATGTGTATTCATAAATTCTGAGATGCCTTTAAATCCCTCTCCGTTTGTTATATTTCAAGTGTTAGACGTAAGATTTTTCCTCTGTGTATATATTTCATTTATTGTATTATTATGAGGAACTATTGTTTTTGTAATGACCACATAATACAAAGGGATTCTTCATGAATTTCCTTGTCAAACTATTTACCCTATAGTGACACGCTTTCACTTTGAAATAGCTAGTCTTTTGGTCATATTACTTCATGGTAAATTCTGTGTTTTCTTTAAAACAGAGTTGTATGATATATAAGCACCTTCGTTTAAAGCTCGACCAATATGAATTTTGTTTCTGTGTTTGTTCAACGCCTTTTCATTTCTTTCATAAATAAATCTTAGTTGATGGTATGGGTTAATTGATTCCTGAAATAAAGGAGTTTTCTTTATCTAGTTTCAAACTTTTAATCTATTTTTCGGCCAGTACATGGTTGTGGATGAGGTCACATGAGCCAAGAAGTTGTGGTTATACTATTTTTCTAAACCCTATATTTTTTCAATCCTGTGCATGTTTATTGAGTAACCAAAGTTGAAAAAGTTTTTGATATCTCCATAGTTTTGATATTTTGAAATCATTACATTGAGTCTACAAATATGAAGAGGAAAAAATGCAATCGCAAATCCTTTGTTTTTCGTTAGAAGGGAATGAGCATATCTAGATGTTGGAAGGATTGTGTATGGTGGTTGCTTGAAGCATTTAATTGAAAATTATTTTCTCCCAAAAAAAATAATTCTTTTTGACCTCAGACTGTTGAGGGTTTTAAATTCTTAGTTTGGTTGATAGATCAAATTATTACACATAAAATTGTTGAATATATGGATTTAAACAAAAGAAACGTATCCATTGTCTCGAATGCGTGTGCTGGAACGAAGTATGCTATAGTGTGCTTGACTTTCAGATAATTATAGTTTAATCTTAAGAATATTTTGGGTATCTACTTGAGCTTGATATTTTGTTACTCATTTAAAAATATTGATGGAATGGAAAATTTCACAGCTATGGAGAAGATTCCAGACTTAGTTTCAAGTCTTTGTTGTTTGAATATATATATAGTCATGGCATAAATGGTATACATATTGTATTCAACAAAAATATGGATTGTAGTCTGAAAACGAAAAGTTATTAAAATAGAGTTTGATTTAGTTGATTCAGAGTACATAAGTTTTATTTGACATATATTATGCTATAAGCTTACATATACAAATTATGGTGGCTAATGAAAAAAAAAATGGTTTTTGGGTATTGTTATTAAATGAGATTGATTGTTTGAAAATTGTTATATTTTGTTTTGTTCAAACAAGACCAAACCCCTTCATATTACCACTCTACATAAGTTATTCCTTGATTCTATATTACATGTATCATTTTAAAATGTAATTTGTTTTTTTTCCCTAATGTATGAAATTAAAAAATTTCTTCAACAATTTGATATTGATATATGACAACAGAGGCATATTTTAGACTACAATTTTTTTTATCAAAAGCATATTCTCAAAATATATGATTCATGGTCATTATGTTTGATAGACTCTGTTTGGAATTGTTTAAGGCTAGTTCCCTCATATTCTCATTTTTCGTAAGACATTCCCAGCTCAAAAATCCCATTTCCATTTTGTCGAAATCTCTTTCCCCTGATACATAGGAAATTCCTTTGACAGTGCAAGGATAGTAGTGATGATTCAAGTTTGACAGGGCATGTATGAAGTGGTTGTTGGCAGATAACTAACTAATATTGTTTTTGAACACGTGTCATTATTTTTCCCTACCATTATTTTACTTTTCATACATTACAAATCAGATCATATTCCTAAATTACATTTAATTTTACACATTCTTAAATAATAATTTTTCATGGCCCCTCCGTTACGACGAGGAAACCGAAGCATAAAAGTGATTTTTTTTTCCATTAGGAAGTTAACGTCAACAATATAAATCATAGCAATGAAAAGTCAACAACATCATAAGTAAAAGCATTACCAACTACTCATCATTGAAATCAATAACAACGCATCAACAAAAGGATAGCGACACAAACATAAATAGTGTCGACACTTAGCATGTCACAATCATCTTGAAACAATTTATAACAATGATCAATCGGATAATGAATATTAAAATGACTACCCGCCCAACCTACCCTACAAGGTTAGGACCTCCAGGAAACATAAGAAATTCTCAAGCCCAAGATTCAATTGATTTTGACCATTTAAGGTCTCAGGGTTGGCAATTGTTCTGAGGAATAATGAGTTGTCTAAATCCTAGTAATACAATCAAGCCACAATCAACTAGATCAAATCCATCAACATAAACATCAATTATTCAAGCGTAAGGGTCATCATCAACTTATAGTCATACATCACGTCTAATTAATGGCCTGAACGTATTCTAACTAATCACATAACCCATCATACACCACATTAAATCCAAGGCGCAAGAGCAATTATCAGTTATATTCATGACACAAGATTCCAATCACATAAATGCAAACATCCATCACATTAAATTTCATTTTACACAAGAAGTCTAATATCTAAACAATCATTCATTACATCATATTTTCATTGCGTGCAAGAAGTCTAATATCTAAAGCCATCATTCATTACATTAAATTCCATTTGTGCAAGAAGTATAAATACTTAATCAATCATACATCAACTTTATTTCACGACGCAAGAGAAATCTAATTACTTAATCAATCATAATCATTCTCATATGAAAAGGACAATTCCGCAACATATAAACTAATCCTTCATCATTAGTACTATGGTCTTTCCATTATTCTGTAATAAAGTAATTCCATTGAATCAATAATGTACAACCCTCATTAATGAAAAACATCAAACCTCTTGATTAATGAATCTATTACTTAGACAAGGAAGGATTGGACACATTGTTAACATCTCAATAAAAGAGCAATAAACATTGTGGTTCTAATCCATCCATAGAATTAGGCAATATCATACTAAATCCATATAACTACTAGTAGATGTCATGGCATTGTTATGACTCCTATTTCCTTTATTTTCATACCCCCTTACCAATCAAAGTAAAATTTTAGTAGAGACTATCATGCCTTTATATAATATACACATTTATCATATGTAAGGTTGGAGACTATCATGCCTTTATATAATATACACATTTATCATATGTAAGGTTGGAGACTATCCTGGGTTGAAGCTTAACAAAACCTGGTAAATGTCTTATAAAACAAATGGAACGAGGACACTGTAAATGTCTTATAAGTGACAACATGCAAGAAAAAATGGAACTCATGTACTGTTAATTGTGCCATATGACCAAATCCGAATTCAGCATTCAACACTATAATCTCGACTCAGGGAGTTGTTAGAAATATATAAAAAGGACTTCTTGCCATCATAGATTGACGAACAGTTCCTGTACTTAATGATTGGGATGTAGGAGAGATATATTTTGTATTTTCACTTAGAATACCACGTATAGGTATAATATATGCATAAGGAGTGAGTACTCTATCCCGATGAGGTCTCGTCGATCCTAGAGATTAAGAAGGGTTTCAACGCAATTTTCAGTGGTCAAACGCATTCAAATTTCGGGCAGATATGTTATCAATAGGCCAACACAAGTTATATATACGATTACGATGATATAGAACAGTTTAAGGCCACCCCAAATGAATTTCAACTGTAGTTTTCACAGGCATTGCAGTAGCCAACACAATAGTAATAATCGTCGAACATATTTGGAATAAAATCCTGAATAGTCTAAAGTACAGTGTGATGAAGGCAGGTAATATGAGATTCAACATTAAGCTACTGGTAGAGATGAAGAGTAAAGAAGCTAAATAAGGAGATTGTTACAAGATCTGAGTTGAATGGGATGATTTTGGTTATCTCGAAATTGTCAAGGAAACGGTGTATGCCCAACACAAATTCTATACCACTTCAAGTATAACGATGATGATGATGAGGTTGCACATATGATGTGCACATAAATCCCCTATAATTATAATAATAACTCCCAATAACCCTTAGATAACCCCATGGTAACAAAAACAATAAACTGTATGTGTCGTCGAAGGCCTCATTTGGGGATTCAAAGAAATATAAGGAAAGTGCGACTCTTCTTTCCTTGGGTGTAGAGTTTAGAAAACTCTAGATTGAGCTCGGTGAACATATCAACTTGGGAGAACTCATTTCTAGCATAATACCTTAGAAAATCCGAACCATTCCTATGCATCCCTCATGATTATGAAAGCTGACAGGTTGATCTAGATTTGGAATTGCAAATTTTGGCCGCGACTTGAAGATTTCGCCTCTGAGGATCAATGTCTAAGGTAGTGTTTGATGGTTAAAGACAACCCAAAATAATTTTGAATGGCAGCGAACAGGTAAGTGATGAATGGATTTACAATTGTTTGCAGTGACTAAGAAGAATCGCTTCTGAAAATCAACATCTAAGGCAGTGTTTTAGTGGTTTAAGACAACCCCAAAATAATTTTGAGCGGAAGCGAACAGGTAAGTGACGAATGGATTTACAAATTTAGGCAAAAGGCGAACATGAAGTTCCAAGACTTAGTTGAGAAAAAAAATGGGCATCGCATTCCCAAAATTCTTTATTCACCCAACCCATCAAGAAATTATCAATCAATAACAGAAATCCATTTTAACTTACAAAATTCGCTAAACCTTATATACCATAAAATGTAATATACTGCAAAACTCAAATAAGGTTACCGTAACCCGCAGAGATGGACTGGACGATGTGACGATGTTCCTTGGCAACTGGCATTCCCTTCCTTTTTCCTTCTTGATAATCGCTGAGACTTCATTGGTACCTCCCAACCAACTCTAGGGGTACTCTTCTTCCTCCTTAGCCCCTTGAGCTACAAAGGGGCCATGCACAAACACAGCCAAAACACTCTAGCTCCCATCTCGCCTCACAAGGTAGAGAAACTACTATGTCTCTCGAGATAGGTATCCCAACTCTCACAAGTAAAACCAGTCAAAATTTCTCCAGCATAACCTTACTCATACCAGTCATGATCCACTCCTCCTCTCAACCATTTCTTTTACAAAATTTTTCCTAGTGACCACTTTCCATTTGCACATTAAACTCATTTTTTTTTTAATTAATTAGGAATTACTCCCCCATACACTTATCAATCGTTCCCTTAGTTGCACCAATAAATCCACAATTTAATTAAATTAAATGTCAATTTCCCCCACCCATCCTAAAGGCGTTCCTAAAATCACTCATAGCTCTCCCTTTATTCCCTTTATTTCCCTTTTAATCACTGACGTTTTTCTAAAAATGAGTTGTGTTTAATTTAGGAAAGTTCTTTAGTTAAACTAAACTAGATACCTTTTTATGCTTACCCATCTTTATGCTTTATTCTTTTCTTAATTAAAATTAAAATTTAGTATTTAATTACACAAGTGTATTAATCACTTCTTAGGATTTATTTTTATTTTCATTGATTCTTAATTTGATTTATTTCATCCCCTCATCATTTAATTTAAAAATTTAGTTTTTAGTATTCTCACTCACTGAGACTTAGTCTTAGTTAAATATTTTATTGAAAATTCCTATACCCTTAGGGATTATGCTTAATAAGTTCATTCTTTAGTTAATTAATTAATCAATTAATTAATTCGGCAGGTGCTCAAGGTTTTAAGGTTTAACATTCGCTCAAGTTTTCTAGGCCACCTAGATTCATTGACTCACTTTTTCTATACCACAACGTACCCTTCCTTACGCACTCTGTGCTCCAAGGGTGCCACTTTCCTTTGATTCAAATTTTAATTACGCTACGTGCCCTTCAAGATGCACTACGTGCTCCAAGGGTGTCACTCGCCTTTCACTGGTTTTGGTAGTTGTCCAACCCTTGGAGTCAATACTCCATTCAGGCGACCTTGTGAGAAACTAAGGGCCTCTAAGGAATTAGGACCTTGCCTTATTGCATTCCCCGTAGAATCTTCGTGAGCGAGTGTCTTAGTCTACCCTCATGACATCACGGATATATTGAACTAGGTAATCGTTAACCTACAATTTGAGCCACAGTGGGAGTTCTAGTAGGCTTTGATAGGGTTATTGCCACATCTCTCCCTCAATATCTGGTTTTTGTGCATGGCCCCTTTACTCCTTATGTGATTCTAATTAGAAATAAATCGTCAGCCTACATCCATCAACTAAACATTTTCAGATTCATAAACAACATCATAATATACCTGATCATATGTCACATATGCATAAATAAAAATACCCAAACCAATATAGTCCACTCCCTGAAACGATCTGGAGTCCAAGGAGGTCCATTGATTCCATTTGCATACTCAACCTATCAAGTGTCTTGCACACTCAGGAGAAACTCATCAATAGCATATTTCAATACATAGATATCAAATAACATAACATCATAATTCATCAACATCATCATAAGAATCCATAAGCGAACATACAACCATATACTAAAACCAGATCACTTTCATGCAAGTCTCCTCAAAGAATAAGTCAATAACATGTGCTCGCAAGAGAGAGATGTTATATACACCCCCTCTTGTTTTAAACTTTGTCCCCAAGTTTCATAGTACATAAATTTAGTAAATAAAGCATCTGACAAGATCTAAATGTCTAACTATCAAAAAAATATGGAAATTGTTGGCTCATGTCATATGTGTCCTCCCAAGTAGTCGAGTGTGGACTATAATTTTCCCACTAGAACTTGACCTCATTGATTGTTCGATGTTGTAGTTGTCGAATGTGATGATCTAGAATGTGGATTGGCTCTGTTATGAGTGCACCCTCGTCTGACACCTGCAAAGAACTCATTTCAATAACATGTGTAGGATCAGTAACATAATGTCTCAAAACAGATACATGAAAAACATCGGGCATATGCCTAAAAGAATCAGGAAAGTCTAGTTGATATGCCATGGGCCCTCTGTTTTCCACAACTTTGAAAGGTCCCACAAACCTAAGAGAGATTTTAGTTCCCTTTCCAAAATTGATCGAAATCTTGTGCGGTCTCACCTGCAAGAAGACTCGATCACCAATTTCATAACTACGGTCAACGTGATGTGCATTGACATAACTCTTTTGTAGATATTTCGCTTCTTTAATCCTTTGTCTTATCGATTGAATTGTTTATTCCATTTCTTGGATTGCTTCTTGTCCTAAGACCCTATCCTCAAGTCGATCCCAACTCAAAGGAGTCTAACACGGTCTCCCATAAAGAAACTCAAAAGGTGCCATCTTAATGGTGCTTTGATAGTTGTTGTTGTACGCAAACTCTACCAATAGAAATAAATCTTCCCAATGATTTTGTTGGTCCATCACATACATATGCAACATATCTTCCAAAATTTGATTTGTTCTTTCTATCTTCCCATCTGTCTCAGGGTGATACGTTGTACTAAAGTTAAGTTGGGTTCTCAAGGCCTCTTGGAAACTAGTCCAAAATCATCCTGTAAACACCGATCCTCAATCGAATATGATCTTTTTAGGCACACCATGAAATCTCACAATATCACTGATAAAAACTCTAGGTATGTCTGACGCTTGATACATCGTACACACAGGGATAAAATGTGCACTCTTCATTAGAGTGTCAACTACCACGAAAATTGAGTCATGCCTCCTTGTCATAAGCATAAATCCCATAATAAAGTTCATCAAAATTACCTCCCATTTCGATTTTGGAATAGCATGTGGTTGTAGCAATATTGTCGGGTGTTTATGTTCAGCCTTCACTTACTGACATTCTAGACATCTCACCACGTAGTTGACTATCTCTTCCTTCACTCATTTTCATAAGAATAAGGGCTTAAGTTATGCCCTCATCTTCGTGACACCTGGATGAGTCATGTACACTTCTCTATGAGCTTTGCTTAAGATTAATCTTCTCAAATCATCCTTAGGCGCTACGTAAATCCAGTTATTTTACCTCATTAAACCATCATTTTCCAATGTAAATCCCTCAAACTTTGGTACCAACATGGTGTCTTGGCCAATATTTTCCTTAACCTATTTATACCAATCATCGTTGCACTGTAAAGTTAGAATATTTTCTCGAAGATTCCTCTGAAGAGGTATCACTAAAAATATGCGTGGTATCTACCACTCTGTTCACTGTCGCTTTTATGTAGATAATTTCAAAATCGTACTAGCTAAGAAGTTATGACCAATGCCTTTGTTGCACGTTCAAGTCACTTTGCATAAAAATGTGTTGCAAACCACAATGCTCTGTTTTTCGTTTGAATTTTCATCCAATCAGGTAGTGCCTCCACACTCTCAGGGAATACGCATTGGCCAATAATTTCAAATCATGTGTCACGTAGTTCTCCTCATGCTTTCTTAACTTCCTTGAGATGTAAGCGGTCACTCGACGGTCTTGCATCTAGACTCTGCCTAATCCTTCCTTGGATGTGTCTGTGCATACCAAGAAGTCCTTTTCCATGTTGGGGACTTTTATTATCATCATTGTCATCAACAAATCCTTGAGCCTTTGAAATGCTTCCATGCATTTCTCGGTCCATACAAACTTCTTGTTTTTCTTTTGCAATTCCATGATCAGATTTGCTATCTTCAAAAAACCTTCGACGAACCGTCAATAATATCTAGCTAAACCCATGAAGCTACATACTTCTAGTATGTTTGTTGGCACATGACATTCCATAATAGCCTCTACATTCGCTAGATCCACAATGATGCCTTCACCGAAGATAACATGCCCCAAATAATGAATCCCTGATTGATAAAAAGAGCATTTCAACAATTTCCCGTATATTTTTTTCTCTCATAAACACCATAGTACCAAGCACAAATGTTTGTGATGTTCTTTTGTCGTTTGAGAATATATCAATATGTCATCAATGAATACTTGAAAAAACCCATCCAAGTATTCTCGAAACATCCCATTCATCAAGATCATGAATACCCCTGGGGTGTTTGTCAGTCCAAATGGTAAAATGGTAAACTTGTAATGCCCAAACCTCATCTTGAATGTGGTCTTAGGAATTTATTCCTCTTTGATCTGTAACTAGTGATATCCTGATATCAAGTCGATCTTTGAAAACACCATCATGCCTTTCATTTGGTCAAACAAATCATCTATTCTTGGCAATGGATATTGGTTCTTGATTGTTTCCTTGTTCAATTGATGGTAGCCAATAAAGAGTATCCATGACCCATCCTTCTTCCATATGAAAATAACAAGCGCACCCCAAGGTGACACACTTGGACATATAATTCCTAGGTCTAATAACTCCTTTAGTTGCATTTTCAACTCCTTTATTTCAAGCATTGACATCCGATAAGGTGTTCTTGTTATCGGTTCAGTTCGAGGTTTTAAGTCGATGGTAAATTCCATCTCTCCTTCGGGTGACAAACCTTGTAACTCTTCTGGGAACACATATGCAAACTCTAGTACTACTGAAAGGTTTTCTAATCCTTCCACCATTCACTTATTGTTCAACGCTAGGATTGCATATAGATTTCATCCCTTGCGCATGCTCTTTTGTAGTTGTAGGTAGGAAATGAACCTTAGGGAAACTCCTTGGTTTCTTCCTACAAGCACTCATCTCTATCCCGGATCGTCTATCAGACTCAACCATTTTGTCTTATAGTTTAGTATCGCATCATGTGATTCCAACTAGTCCATACCGATCATGAAATCATATGATCCTAAGATCGTGACATACAAGTTGGCCTTCATTACAAAATATCTGAGGTTGAGGCTACAGTCCATAACCTTTCTTCCAAACTTATGCTTGTCTCCTGAAGCCATTTCCACGTAGCTAAACTCATCATGTTTGACTGCCTTTAACTTAATTATTTTTAGCGCTACACTAGAAATAAATCTCTCTGTAGCACCAAGATCTATCAAAATATTAAGGGTTTGGTTAGCAATGGTATGTGACGTATCAAGCACAGTAGACTAGTGCTCGGCATGGAGGTTATTCATTGCTACATGAATCTGATGGGCCTTTCCCAAGTCTCCTACAATAGTGTGTTCATATGGCCTAGTTTCTCTAGCCCTCTCAACAAGAAAGTCACACTAGTAATGTGGCTCTCCACAAGTCTAGCATTCGGTCTTCAGTTTAGTAATCCTAGTCCCCGAAGTAGAAGCTGCGGGACCACCAACCTGAAACGCTGGTCTGTTCTACTAAACATGCATGAATTTGTGTTGATGCGGACAATGCTATTGTTGGTGTTGTGGTGCTATGTAGGGATTCCGCTGCTGAAGCACTGGTCGTCATTGTGTCGTGAACCTAGATCATCTCAGAGTGCCTCGAAACCATGAATAATTTCTAGTTGGTGTCTGATGTTGTTGTGCACCTGATGCCACCTATCCCATCAGTCTCATAGTAGTTATGCTCTGACCCCCGGTGATCAGCTCTTCCTCAGCTATGAGGACCTTCTGGACTACATCGTGCAATGTCTAAGGCATTAGGATCCTCACTTTCGCATGAATGATGACATTAAGTGTGAACACAAACTTGTTGAACTTGAGCTTCTCGGTGTTCATATGTGGAGCATGCCTAAGAAGCTCCATGAAATAGGACCCATACTTGGGCACTGTATGAGCACCCTAT
>JASDQU010189247.1:20420-32236 GCA_032191745.1 Picea mariana | reverse complement strand
ATTTGTCTCACTCTTTATCACTCACACACTCTATTTGTCTTCCTCTCTCCCCCTTCACACTCTCTTTATTCCTCTCTCTCCACTCCCCTGCATTCTCTTTATTCTTATCTCTCCATCCCCCCTCTATATCTTCCTCTCTCTCACTCTCACACTCTCATACACTCTATCTTTACCCCCCCTCTGTGTATTCCTCTTTCTCCCCCTCTCAGAATCTCACACACCATATCAAGTTTGGTATATCACAAGGAAATAAATGGATTTTATATAGATATTTCAAGACCTATACCTAGACATGGAAACACAAGGTAAGACCTAGACCTAGACCTAGAGAATAGACCATTACCTAGACCTATATGATGACCATGACATAGTCCATCAAATAGACCTATATATAAACCTATAACATGACCTATTCCATGAAATGTACATAGATGTACACCTATACCATGAACTAGACCTATACCATGACTATGACCTAGACCACGACCTAGAGATTGACCTAAACCATGACCTAGACCCTATAGCTCCTTCTAAGCCTAGGCATAATATATACTTGACCCTTAAAACCCTCCACACTTGAGCCCTAAGTTCACTATGAATATACCTATTGTTAAAGGCCCCACAACCCTTTCATCCACATCTTGGTGCTCTAACCATTTCTCTATGCTTTATTTCCCATGCCTCTCTGGGATTTCCCATTATTTGATATTATGTTATAAAAAATACATGATTGATATTTTTTCTTATGATATTGTTATAGAATGTGTATTACTATAAAACTTATATATTTGTATTTTCTTCAATATTATATTTCTTTCGTTATCCATTTAAAACACGGTAACAAGTGTAAAATGTTAAATTTCCTTGATTTTGTATAGTTCGCAATCAGTGTTCTATATGCCCTAGATTATGCATGATAGAACACTTATATATATTTACTCTCACAATACCTCTATACCCCCCTCATCCCTCCCTCTCCTCCCCTCCCTCATCTCTCCCTCTCCCCCCTCCCATTATCTCTCCTCTCTCTCTCTCCTACATATACCATCTCTCTCCCACCTCTCTCTCTCTCTCTACCCCTGCTCTTGGTCTTTCTCTCCCATCCTCTCACACTCTCAGACAATCCATATATACCCCCTTATCTCTTTACATATTGTATCTAACCCTCACTCTTTCGATCCATGTATCTCCCTCCCTCTCTCTCCCCCACTCTCTCCACCTTTATCTATTTTCTTATATCTAACCCTCTCTCTCTCTCTCTCTCTAACCCCCCTCTCTGTCTCCCTCTCCCTCACTCTCACACACTCTATTTTTCTTCCCCTATCCTACTCTGAAACTCTTTTTATTCCTCTATCTCCACCCCTCTTCTCTACATCATAAGGAAATAAATGGCCTTGGCCTATACACGTCAAGACCTAGACTTAGACCTATACATAACAAGACCTAGAAATGTAAATACCTATACCATGACCTAGACCTATGCGATGACCATGACCTAGAGACCTATATGATGACCATGACAAAGACCTAGATCTATACCTATGTCATGGCCTACACCATGACATAGAGCTAGAGCTAGACTTAGACCATGACCATGACCTAGACCATGACCTATATATTGACCTAGAGACCCTAGCTCCATCTAAGCCTAGGAATAACCTATACTCAACCATTAACCCACTACACACATGATCCCTAAGTTCAATATGCATATACCTCTTATTAAAGGCCCCAAAACCCTTGCACCCACATCTTGTTGTTGTTCTAACCATTTATCTATGCTTCAAAATACTTTCAATGCTAATCCCTTAGGTCCTAGTTGTACCCAAACACCTATAGATATTTATTCATAAATATGTTTTTCTATAATAAATGCAATATCCATTGCATTAAAAATGCACAAGTTCTCTTATGACTTGAAATCCTTGTGGGTGTGTGCTCATCCAGGCCTAGCAGGAATGAGTAGGAATTCTTGTTGGGCATTTTTATGTGCCAAGAACACTCTGCTACCTCATCTATCTCAAAACCTCAAACAAGCCTAACATTTGCACACAAAAATAGATAGAACATACATGTTTTTTTTTTTCTTTTTGTCTTGTTTTTTAATTCATAGACAATTATGTGCTATTGCAAGACAATTATGGGAAGAATTGGAAGACAAATTTGTCCAAGTGGAATTAGAATTGTTGGTTGTGTATTTTTGTGTATTCGTGTGTCTTCCTAGAATTGGAAGACAAATTTCCCCAATTGGAATTGTTAGTTTTGTCTTCTTGTGTAATACCAATACATATTTGTCCAATTGGAATTTTTAGTTGTGTAATACCAAGAAAAAATTATCTAATTGGAATTGGAATTGTTATTTGTGTTTTATTGTGTAATACCAAGAAAAATTTGTCCAATTGAAATTGGAATTGTTAGTTGTGTCTTCTTTTATAATATGAAGACAAATTTGTCCACTTGGAACTGGAATTGTTAGTTGTGCATTCTTATGTAATACAAAGACAAATTTGTGGTGGGGTGCTTAGAAGCCAATTTTTCTCTTTAAACATGGGGAACCTACAGAATCGAGAAACAAATTGCTCAAGGAAACAAAAACCCATCGAAAAGGTAAAAGAAGAAAGAAACAAGGAAAAGTTACATAGGTCAAAGTGTAGGATTTCATAAGAGGGAAATCCAATTTTTAGAGGAATAGATGATTTTGTTGTTTATCCTCTGTAACAACAAGAAAAGCATAGGAGTTCAGTAAAGACCAAACCAATATGTATCTCATCAATAAAAAAAATTTTGGATGACCAGATGATGTAGGATTTACTTGGAGCTGATTATACAATGGATGAAATTGGAGAGGCAACTAGTGAAAAACATTGTGGTGAAGAATTTCATGTGGTGAAACCTATTGTTGGATAGTCAGACGTTCCAGAAACTAGTCAATACCATGTCCACTCTCCTCCTAGAATTGATATACTAGTGATTGAAGGGGAAAGAACTGCAACATTGTTAACTCCACAACAAGTAGTTCAAGAGTGCCAAAATAGGGGTTCATTGTCCCTACCTAGAGTGAGCAATGTGTGACGAAGAATTACTAAACACATTTAGGTGGATGAAAGTGGTCTAGCATCACTTGAAGGTAAGTTACCTAACCGTACTATTTTTTATCACTCTTATAAAACCATTAAATAATATTTTGAATGAAAATTTGATGCCGCTAAATGTCGATTTTATTTGGCTTTGTTAAAATCTAGAAGTTTGAGTACTGTTAGGAGAATTAGAGGCATTAAAACAGTAAAAAAATTAGAAACAAGTCATCATATTGTTATATACCTTATGGATTATTTTCAAGGAATTGGTAATAAACCTCATTCTAAAGATCGTAATGTATCCCAAAGTGTCTTTTCACAATCAATTGTTCGCAAGATCACAAGAAAAGATCGTTTGCTACAACAAAACTCTCATATCATGAAATGCAATATCAAAACCCTTAGAAAGTATTCTCATAGACAAGATAGCTATCACTCCCCATTGGTCAATGTATAGCTATGAAATTATCCCAATTGGAGGATGACCAATCGAATATTTTAGCAAATTATGATCATGTCTCAGATCTCGTGCTACCAGGTTCAGTGAAATTTTATATTAAATTTTGAATAACTATCATCAATGTTTTATGATATGGTCATTTAGTGGATTCACGTGTTGGAACTCCATTTTTTGCAAGAAACACATACACAATGGGTTCAAAAAGATGTAATGAATGAGGAACTAAGTATTTTCTATCACGTTTCTTAGAGGGAATGCATACCCTCATGCAATCCGTAAATGACTCTGAATGGATTTAATTTCTGATTGGGTTGATGGTTATTAAAGGAGAATATATAGCATAGGATGAAAGAACACAAAAGAAAGGTGGTTATGTATTTAAAGATTATAGAAAAGGTGAAGCTTTATACCACTTTACGAACTTGGTTGTTGGTACAAACATCCAACTACAAACAATGCCAAGTAAGAACTCATCAAAGGTACAATACTTCTTTTCTTACTCTGAGAACAAGAACTTAATGGAGACCATCAATATTAAAAGTTATCTTGATGGTCTAATTGAATTATCATAGGTATATAAAAGGAAGAATTGAAAAAATATTTCAAATTTATGAATGATTGAATTTTTGCTTCATGTTATGGTTGTTATGGTATTCATGTATGTTGTGGTTCTTTCTTGTTGTTAGGGAACTATGTTTGTCCTTCCCTTCCCTTTCCTTTCCTTTCCAAGTCATGCATTTACTTTCCATTTCCTACCCTACCATGCCTTTCCCTTCCTTTTCTTTCCATGTCATTCCTTGAATTTACATGCCATGCCTTGCATTTCCCTTCCTTTCCATGCCATGCCCTCCCATGCCATCCCATGCCTTGCCTTGCCTTGCATTTCCATGCCATGCCATGCCAAGCCTTTCCTTTCCTTTCCATACCATGCCATGGCATGCCTTTCCTTTCCTTTCATTGCCTTTCCAAGCCATGATATGCCATGCCATGCCTTTCCATTCATTTCCTTTCCATATCATTCCATGTCATGACATGCCATGCCTTTCCTTTCCATGTTATGTGATTCCATGGAATGCCTTACCTTTCCATGAATTTCCTTGTCATGTCATGCCATGTCGTACTATGATATGCCTTTCCATTCCATGACTTTCCTTTCCATGCCATGCCATGCCTTGCCTTTCCTTTCCATGCTTGCATTTCCTTTCCTTTCCATGTCATGCCATTCCTTCTCATGCCTTTCCATGCCATGCCTTGTCTTTCCACTCCATGCCATGCCTTGCATTTGTTTTACTTTCCATGCCTTTCCATGCCATGCCTTGTCTTTCCACTCCATGCCATGCCTTGCCATACCATGCCTTTCCATGCCTTTCCATGCCATGCCATTTCTTTCCTTTCCTTACCTTTCCATGCCATTCATTTCTTTTCCATGCCATGCCATGCCTTGCCTTGCCTTGCCTTGTCTTACCAAGGCATGCCTTGCCTTTCCATGCCATGCCATGCCATCCATTGCCTTACCTTGCCTTTCCAAGCCATGCCTTTCCTTTCCATGCCATTCCTTTCTATGCCTTGACTTTGCATTCCATTCCTTTCCTTCCCATGCCATTCCTTTTGTTTCCATGCTATTCCTTGCTTTTCCATGCCAAGCCTTGAATTTTCTTGCCTTATAATGCCATGCCATGTCTTACCATGTGATTCCTTGCTTTACCATGCCTTACATTACCTTTCCTTTCCATGCCTTGTCATGTCATGCCTTACCATGCCATTCCTTATTATTCCATGTCATTCCTTGCCTTACATTTCCTTTCCATGTCATGGTATTCCTTGTCATGCCATGCCTTTCCATATCATGCCATGAAATTCCTTTTCATGCCATGCCTTTCCATGCCATGCCATGTATTTCCTTGCCATTCCATGCCTTACCATTTCACGCCATGCATTTCCTTGCAAAGCCTTTCCTTGTCTTTCTATGCCTTTCCTTGTCGTGCCATACCATTCCTTTCCTTTCCATGCCATGCCTTTCCTTGTCATGTCATGCCTTGAATTTCCTTTCCTTTACATGCCATTTCATTCCTTGGAATTCCTTTCCTTTCCATGTCATTCCATGCCTTTCCTTTCCATTCCTTTCCATGCCATGTCATGCATTTCCTTTCCATACCATGCCTTTCCTTGCCATGCCATGCCTTGAATTTCCTTGCCTTTCCATGCCATGCATTGAATTTCCTTTCCTTTCCATGCCATGCCATGTCTTGTGATTCCATGCCTTGCCTTGACATACCATGTGATACCATACCTTCCCTTGCCTTTCATTACCTTTCATTTCCATACGATGTCATGTATTTCCATGACATGCCCTACCTTACCATGCCATGCCATGCCTTGCATTCCATTTCCTTTCCATAACATGCCTTGCCATGTCATGTGTAACCTTGCCTTTCCATGTCATTCCTTGCATTTTCTTGCCATACCATGTCATGCCTTTCCATTCCATGCCTTGCTATGCCATGCCATGTCATGCCATGTGATTCCATTCTATGCCATGACTTTCCTTGCCTTGTCTTTCCAATCCATGCCATGCCTTTCCATGCCTTGGATTTCCATGCCATGACTTCTCATTCCATGCCATGGCATGTCATTCCTTTCCTTTCCATGTGATTCCATGCCATGCCATACCATTCCATGCCATGCCTTTCCTTTCCATACAATTCCTTTCCATGACTTGCCTTGCCATCCCATGCCTTTCCATGCCTTGAATTTCCATTTCATCCCATGCCTTGAATTTCCATGCCATACCATTCATTTCCATGCCATGCCATGCTATGACATTCCTTTCCTTGTCATGCCATTTCTTGCCATGCCTTTCCATGCCATGCCTTCCCTTTCCATGCCATGTCTTGCCTTACCTTGTATTTCCATTCCATGTCATGTCATGTCATTCCTTTCCATGCCATGCAATGTCATTCCTTGCATTTCCTTTCCATGACATGTCATGCCATGCCATGCAATGCCATGCCATGCCATTCCTTGTGATGCCATGCCATGCCTTTCCATGAAATTTATTTCCTTTCCTTTCCATTACATGCCATGCATTACATTTCCTTGCCTTTCCATGCCTCTCCATGCCATTCCTTTCCTTGTCTATCCTGACAAGGTGTTAAATTGTCAAACACATGCAATAAGCACTCAACAAAACCATAGTCACTGAGATATTGCAACAAAATATTTTTTGTTCAATAGAATGATAGAGGAGGGGCCCCACTAGCTGAAACTGAGTGCCATGGATCTAATGAAACTAGTTTTACATCCATCCAAGTCTTGATTTGAGTTTTATCGCGAGTTGCAACTCACCTCCTCAAGCCATTTAGTGACATGTTGGCAATTTGGTACGAGGGAATAAAATCCAAAACTAGTAACATAACAAAGTTCCATAAGTTCCCACATGTATTTTGGGCTAAGGACCACGCAACCATACTACCCATAATCACCCATCACAATGTTATTAAAATATGACTTCTTTCTCAGAATGTGCACTATGACTCATAGAGCAAAACCCTAGTCTAGGAGATCCTGCAACAAACATTGTTTGGGGAAATAAAATGATAGAAGAGGGTCCCCACTAGCTGAAACCCAGCGCCCCAGATCCAATGAGATTGATGGTTCATCAATTCAAGTCCCGATTTGAGTTTTATTGCGAGTTGAAAATTGCCTCCACAATCCATTGAGGGATATGTTGGCAATTTTGTCTGGGACACAAGATACAAATAGAGAAACATAATATAGTTCCCTAAGATCCCACATGTATATTTGGCCGAGGAACATGTGACCAAGATACCCACAATCACCCAGTACGGTGTTATTGAAAATCAACCTCTTGTTCATAATTTGCACTATGCCTCATTGAGAAAAACCCTAGTCCCAAATTTCTTGCAAAAAACATTTTTTCCGGAAGAGGAATGACAACGGAGGGGCCCCACTAGTTGAAAACTTGTTCCATAGATACAATACAACCAACACTTTGTCCATCCATGTCTTAGTTTGAGTTTTATCGCGAGTTGCAACTCTCTTCCTCAATCCATTCAGGGACATGTTGGCAATTTTGTCTGGGGTAATAAAATACAAACCGAGCAGCATACCAAATTTTTGTAATCTCGTGCACATAATTTTTTCCAAGGCCCATGCAAAAACACTACATACAAACACCCAACACAGTGTCCTTGAAAATTGACCTCTTGTTCAGAATTTTCACTATGTGACATTGAGTGAAACCCTAGTACCGAAGATCCTGCAACAAACATTTTTTGGGGAAATTGAATGATAGTGGAGGGGCCCCACTATATAAACCCTAGTGCCCCAGATCTAATGCAACTGATGGTTTTTCCATCTAAGTCTCAGTTTGATTTTTATAGTGACTGTCAACTCGATTCCTCAAGCCAATCAGGGACATGTTGGCAATTTGGTCTAGGGGGGAGGGGGGGGGACCCAAACTAAGAAGCATAATAGATAATCTCCTACAAATCTGCTTGGTCAATTCCCATGTTACCATGCTACCCATAATCACCCTGAAAAATGTTCTTGAAAATGGACCTCTTATTCAGAATCTGCACTATGCCTCATTAAAAAAAACCCTAGTCTCGGAGATCTTGCAAAAAATGCTATTCTAGGAAACGAAATTACAATAGACAGACCCCAATAGATGAAAACTAGTGTCCCGGATCTAGGGAAACGGATGGTTCATCCATCTGAGTCTTGATTTGAATTTTATCATGAGTTGCAAATCACCTCCTCCAGTCATTCACGAACATGTTGGAAATTTGGTCTAGGGGAAAGAACTCCAAAACAAGCATCGGAAAAGAGTTTCATAAGCTACCGCATGGATTTTTGAACAAGGCCCATGTGACCTTGATAGCCACAATCACCCAACATAATGTTCTTGAAACTCGACATCTTGTTCATAATTTGCAGTATGACTCATTGAGCAAACCCTAGTCCTAGAGATCCTCCAACAAAAACTTTAATGGGAAACAAAATGGCATCAGAGGGGCCCCACTAGGTGAAGCTCAATTCCCTAGATTCAAAGAAACTAACGATTCATCCATCTGAATCTTGGTTTGAGTTTTATCACAAGTTGCAACTTGCCTCCTCATGCCATTCATGGACATGTTGGTAATTTGGTCTAGGACTATAAAATCCAAACCAAGCAACTTAACGAAGTTTTTAAATCTCCTCCATGCCTATTTATCCAAGGCCCAAACAACTATGTTACCACAATCATCTGACACAATCTTCTTGAAAATCAACCTCTTGTTTAGAATTTGCACTATGCCTCATTGAGAAAAACCCTAGTCCTAAAGATCCTACAACAAATATTTTTTCGTGGAACGAAATGAAAATATAGGGGCCCTACTAGATAAAACATGATTCCTTGGATCCAATGCAATCGAAATTTCATCCATCTGAGTCTTGATTTGAGTTTTATCATGAGTTTCAACTCACTTCCTCAATCCATTCACATACATGTTGGATATTTGTTCTGGGGGCATAAAATCCAAACTAAGCATCATAACAAAGTTATGTAAGCTCCCACATGTTTGTTTTCCCAAGGGAAACATGACCATTCTACCCATAATCACCCGACAGAATGTTCTTGAAAATCAACATTTTGTTCAAAATTTGCACTATGACTCATTGAGAAAAACCCTAGTCCTGAAGATCTTGCAACAAATTATTTTCAGGGAAACGAAATGAAAATGGAGGGGCCCCACAAGCCTAAAGTTGGTGCCATGAATACAATGCAACCATTAATTTTTCCATCCGACTCTCGGTTTGAGTTTTATTACTAGTTTCAACTCGCCTCCTTAAGCCATTCAGGGACATGTAACTAGAAATCTGATCTGGGGGCATAAAATCCAAACCAAGTAGTATAACGGAGTTATGTAAGATCCCACACTTTTGTTTTTCCAAGGCCCACGTGACCACACTACCCACAATCACTCGACATAATGTTCATGAAAATCGACCTCTTGTTATGAATTTGCACTATGTCTCATTGAGCGAAACCCTAGTCCTGAAGATCCTGCAACAAACACTTTTACGGGAAACAAAATGATCATGAAGGGGCCCCACTAGTTGAAACACAGTGCCTCAAATCCAATGCAACCGATGGTTCATCTATCCAAGTACTGGTTTGAGTTTTATCGTAATTTGAAACTTGCCTCCTCAAGCCATTCATAGACATGTTGGAAATAGACCTAGACCTAAACTATGACCATGACATTGACCTAGACCCAGACCTAAACCATTACCTATACCTAGACCTCGACGAAGACCTAAACCTACACCATTACCATGACCTGTACCATGACTTAGACCATGACCTGTACCATGACTCAGACCATGACCTATACCATGGCAAGACAAGGAATGACAAGGCAAGGCATGGAAAGGCAGTGTCTAGGTATAGTTTTAGGTCTAGTTATGAAATGCTTGGAAAGATAGTGCAAGTCAAGGCAAGGAAATCCAAGGAAATACATGACAAGGATAAGAAAATATAGACATGGCAAGGACAGGCAAGGTCTAGGTCTAGGTCTAGGTCCACATGCTATATCTTGTTATAAAAGTTATTGTGTTGAAAGATGAGTTTTTATTTTTTTGATTTTAAATAAGGCCTTGAAGTTATGTTTTTTTTCATGCAATCCAAAAGAAATTATGGATCAAGAGTATAATGAGACTACACCATATAAGGATGAAACATAAACCTATTTAGTGACATACCTTTCTATGTAAATCCTATTAATTATGATAATACATATTTCACAACAATGAATATACCTAAGATATATGAATAAACATAACTTATGTTATGACATTGAAATTCTCATGCAAGTATTTTATCTAAGATAGATGGGATAACAAGTTGTATAATTACACGCCTAAAAAATCCTTTGATTGTAATTTTTAGGTATCAAACTTGTTCATTCAGTACAAACATTATTTTTTAAATCAAAACAAAAGGTGTGTACATGAATGCCACTATTTTGTTTATTAAATTAACTTGAAAACACATTCTCTAACTGTTGGGTTGCCAAAGTACCATCTTTTTACCAACCTTTTACTTCACTTTCAATTCACTTTCACTTCACTTTTAACCATATTTCGCTTTCACATACCCTTACATTAAACCATTTTCATGATTACATGGGTTTTAGACATATTATTTTCCAATGCATCTATTTTAGTGTTTTTGTTAAGAACCAAACATCAATATAGCATATAAAAACCTCAGAAAAAGTACTCAACGCCTTCAAAAAGAGATAATTTCAGATAATAAACCTCTTCGAGGGGGAAACCTCCTTTTACCCCACTTAAATTTTCAAGTAAAAGATGATTCAAAATGAAAATGTCTCCTTGGTATATATAGGAGACTAGGAGGTATAATGGCCTAAAGCCGACATAATTAAAATAACATTACTAATCTAAATTACAACTAATGGCCTAAAGCCGCCATAAATAAAATAGCATTACTAATCTAATATGCCCCAATTAAGAGGTAATGAGCCAACATTAGGGCTTAACATGCCCCTCCCCTTGAGACAAGTGTTGTCCACAACGCTTGAGCAACTCTAGATGCTTCTGTATAAAAGACTCATCTTCCCAAGTGGAATCTTCAGCTGGTAGTTTCCTCCATTTAATGAGATACTCTGAAATGGATCTATTCCTTAGATGGCGAATTCTTGTGTCCGTGATGGATTTAGGCTCCAATATGATTTTTCCTTCCTCGTCAAGTTCTGGCAATATAGTTTGAACCGGGATCTTATCACCTATAACCTTCTTTAAGCATGAAACATGGAAAACTGGGTGTACTCGTGAAGATGCAGGCAACTCCAATTTGTATGCCATAGTACCAATCTTTTGCAACACCTTATAAGGGCCATAGTACTTTGGTGATAATTTATTATCCTTCTTGGCTTGCTTGAGGGACATCTGTTTGTATGGTTGTAGTCTTAAAAACACCCAATCCCCTACTTCAAAACTTCTTTCACTACGATGTTGATCTGCTTGTTGTTTCATGCGACTCTGCGCCATGGTCAGGTTGTCCTTTAATATTTGGAGAATTTGTTGTTGATTCTCGATGTGATCTTCCACTGCTTGAACCTTAGATTTTTCTTTTAGAGAAGAAGTGATGGAAGGAGGGTGGTATCCATAAAGTACCATAAATGGTGTCATTTTTGTTGCAGTGTGAAAGGAAGTGTTATACCACCATTCTGCCAAGGGTAACCATTTGA
>JASDQU010189247.1:4842-20320 GCA_032191745.1 Picea mariana | reverse complement strand
GTATGTGGCACATTATGGAGATCAAAGAATTGCTCCATTTGAAGTATCCATGTGATTGGGTCCTTTCCATCAAACTTCCTCATATCAATCTTAGGAACATGGTTGGTCTTCAAACCAAAGTTGGAGTTTCTCCATTCTTGATTCACCTTCCTTGTGTCCTCATCATGAATTTCATAGGATGAATTTTCACTTTTGGGTGTCTTCTCTGTTACGAAATTTTTCATTACTTCCATGATCTTAGCTTCCATCGAATCCATCTTAGTATCCAACTTAGCTTCCATTGAATCCATCTTGGCTTCCATTGAATCCCTCATCTCTTGTAGTTCATATTTGGTTACTGTCTTCTTTTGTAAATCATTTATGTCCCTATGCATTTCTTCACCTTCATCAAGAGTCCAATTAGGATTTTTTGGAGGCTTATTCGGTGTAGGAGGTCCCTTTTTGGGTGGCATGTTGGCCAAATATCACTTTTGAGTCTTGATTTTGAGGTGGTTCTACTAGACAATATTTATTCTGTTATATCTCCCAAATTTCAGCCCTTCTGGGCATGAAAATTTCCTTTAGGTAGTTCTCTGATATTTCTTCTCTGCAATGCCACAGGTCTGATCAAAATTGGATGTGCCAAGTGGAATTTACGGTAACTTCCTCACAACTTGTCGATTTTTGGCCTTTCCGAGAGATCTCACTTGTATAGAATTCCCCGCACAAAATAATTGATATCAAATTCTGAAAATCGCATCCAAAATACTACAGACTGTCCGCGATCCCATGCAACTAGTCCCACTCAATTTGGATACTCTAGGAAGAAGTTATGATTGTTTTACCTAGAACACCTTCTTGAGACTAGTCAATAGGGCTAGTCAGATACCCTATCTTACACAAGGTGTATCTACAAATTTAAGATGACCCAGAAGATGAAATTTTTACCACAGATACACTACTAATTTATATAAATTTTCTCCAGAGGGCAGGGTCTGAAATGTTACAAAAAAGTTTTTATAGCGAAAATGCCTCAATGACTCATTTCAGGATGATTCCATAACCCTATCTCCGAAAGTATGATGCCTCGGGAGCTGAATTTTGAACCCAACGTACCTTGATTAGTCTACTAAATACCCTCCAAGCAGTTCCTTCTGAAATGTTGTATAAAAAAAGTTATAGTGAAAATGCCACGGTGTCTCAGATGTAGTAGCGAAACCCTAAGACCTTGAGCTCTGATACCATATGTTAAGAACCAAACATCAATATAGCATATAAAAACCTCAGAAAAAGTACTCAACGCCTTGAAAAAGAGATAATTTCAGATAATAAGCCTCTTTGAGGGGGCAACCTCCTTTTACCCCACTTAAATGTTTAAGTACAAGATGATTCAAAATGAAAATGTCTCCTTGGTATATATAGGAGACTAGGAGGTATAATCGCCTAAAGCCGACATAATTAAAATAACATTACTAATCTAAATTACAACTAATGGCCTAAAGATGACATAAATAAAATAGCATTACTAATCTAATATGCCCCAATTAAGGGGTAATGAGCCAACATTAGGGCTTAATAGTTTTTGAGTGAATTTATGATTAAATATTGGAAAAATGTCATGTTTACACTTATATATGAAAGTGGGATGAGTTTCATGATGTTTAAAGGTGTATTTGAAGACTCCAACCAAGTCAAATTTGACCATCAAGCCTCAAATTCAAATTTCCTCTTCAACCCTTTGAAGATTTGATAAAGATTTGGAGATCTACTCAAGTATCTTGGATGGAAATTAATCATGAAAGAAATATTTGTGAGAGGATTTGTAGAGATATCAATTGATAGGTGTGAGCACATGATTGTAACCAAATGAGACATTTGTGGATCTAAGTTATCTTAAATTTTTGTCTAAATAGGAGTGCCTCCTCCATTCCAAGGGGAGGACTCTTGGAGCATTGTGTCCAACCTATGATGGAATAAGAATCAAGCTTTATTTTCACATCAGTTTCCATTCTCTAGTTTAGATTTAGAATTCTTTAGTTTATGTGTTACTTTGTTCTTGGGAGAATTGAGCTCAATCCAAATAGATCATAGTAGCATTTTCTTCTTGTTCTAATGCTTTGAATAGATTTATATGCTTTATTGTTTTTATTAGAATTATTTGATGACCTTGATTGTTGATAGGTTATTTGAAACATTCCAAGAAGACCTCCTGTAAGGGAGCTAGTGTTTTCATACCTACAACAACTAAGCCTTTTTAAGTGTATTTATTTTCAATGCATGAGTGTTTACTTGATGATCTTGATTGTTGATAGGTTTTGTGAAAAATCTTGAGAGGACCTCTTGTAAGGGAGATAGTGTTTTCTTTCCTACAACAACTAAGTCTTATTAAGTGGAATGAAAGAGTTAGGATTTGATTGAATTTTTTTAGATTAGAGTTAGATGCCTACTCTTGCATATATTTTGTTGGCATCGTCACAAGCTTATGAGCATCCCTGGTTGATAATTAAATGAAAGCAATTTAAGCAATTGAATTGCCCAACACTAATGATGAAAATAACTATATTTTTACAAGCAATTAGTTTTATCGATATCTAAAATAACTATCTTTTAGATTAATTGTGGTTAACTAAGGTAAGGAAAGGAAATGTAAGGCAAGGAAATGAAATTCAAGAAAATGCAAGGCATGGAATGGAAAGGAAAAGAATGACATGACATGGCAAGTCAAGGAAAGGTATGGCATGTAAATTCAAGGTAAGGAAACACATGGTATGACAAAGCAAGGCACGACATAGCATGGCATGGCATGGTAAGGAAAGACAACACATGGAAATCCATGGGAATACAATGCATGTCATGGAAAAAAAAGGCATGGGATGGCATGGCATGACATGGAAAGGATAGGCATTTCAAGGCATGGCATGGAAAGGCAAGGCATGACATGGCATGGAAAGGCAAGGCATGCCATGGCATGGAAAGGCATGGCATGACATCACATCACAAGGAAAGGCATGGTATGGCATGGCATAGCAACAAAATACATGGAAAGGCATGGCATGGAATGACAAGGAAATGAATGGATTGGAAAGGCAAGGCAAAGCATGGCAAGGAAATGAATGGAAAGGAATATCATGGAAAGGAAAGACAGGTAAAGGCAAGGCAAGGCAAGGCTTGGGAAGGAGGGTCAAGGCATGGAAAGGAAAGGAAAGGAAAGGAATGGAATGGAATGGCATGGAAAGGAAAGGAAATGCAAGGAAGGAAAGGAATGAAAAGGAATGGCATGGCAAGGAAAGGAAATTAGGAAAGGCAAGGCAAATCTTGGAAAGGAAATGCAAAGCATGGCATGGAATGGCTTGACAAGGAAAGGAAAGGAAATACAAGAAAAGGCATGGCAAGGAAAGGCATGGAATGGAAAGGAAATGAAAGGAAAAGGAAGGCAAGCCATGGAAATGAAAGGCAAGGAAATACAAGTCATTGCACAACATGACAAGGAAGGTTATTGCATGGAAAGACGAGGCATGAGATGGCATGAAATAACATGGAAAGGAAAGGCATGGAAAGGAAAGTCATGGAAAGGAATGAAATTGCAAAGCAAGGCATGGAAAGGAAAGGCATGGAAAGGCATGGCATGAAAAGGAAATGCATGGAATGGCATGGCATGACATGGCATTGCATGGCATGACATGGCATGGAAAGGAAATACATTGCATGGCAAGGAAAATCATGGCATGGAAAGGCATGGCAAGACAAGAAATGGCTTGGAAAGGCAAGGCAAGGCATGGAATGGCATAGAAATCCATGGAAAGGTATGACATGACATGGCATGGAATATCAAGGCGAGTGATCCAGGTGGATATCGGTGGCTGCCCACTTTCTCCAACTGGCCCAAAACAGTTTTTTGACAATTTTGGTAATTTACTATTTTTAGCAGTTTTTTCGGGCCCTGAACTTCCGGGGCCATTTTGAGGCCCTAAACGATGTTTTTTTGGGTATGTTTCTCTTGCAAAATAGCATCTATGATGCTATTTTGTCTTGAGCGTTGTAGTTCTCAGATATATCTTTCCAACAAGCTATCATACACCTAAAACGGAGATCGTATGCAAAAGTTACGACCCCGGGAAGTTGATGCACCAACTTACCCAAACGGGGCCCACATGACTTTTGATGCTTCATCTCCTAGGGTTAGGTTTTTGGATGTCTAGGACTTTTGGCATTCACGCTTATTGTAAAAAGGGCCTTCAGAGCCTCATTGTAATTATCTTCTTGCGAATGCGAGTAGCCGTCACATCTCTTCTCAGAGATAAGCTGCCACCATTCTAGTGAGTATTCCACTCTGTATTTTTACAGTCTTTGTACATTTCGTTCATTAATAGAAATCGTGTATTACTGTATATCTGTGTTTATGGTTTCATCTTCGATACATTTCCATTATATTATTGAATATCTATGATATCTCTGTGCATTTATTTATTATATCTCTGATCTCATTTTGTGCTGAAAATAATCCGGATCAATGAGTCAAGGCATGGTATGGAAAGGCATGACATGGCATGAAAAGGAAAGACAATGCATGTAATGGCATGGCGTGGCATGTAAAGTCAAGGCAAGGCATGGCATGTCATGGCAAGGAAAGGAAATACAAGGCATGACATGGCATGGCAAGGCAAGGCATGGCATGGGATGGTAAGGAAAGGCAAGTGAAGTCAAGGTAAGGCAAGGAATGGCATGACATGGCATGGCATGCCAAGAAATGACATGAAAAGGAAACACAATGAAAGGCATGACATGGAAAGGCATGGAAAGTCGAGGCATAGCATGTCATGGAAACTCATGTAAATGCATGGGATGGTATGGCATGGAAAGACAAGGCAATGCAATGCATGGCATGGCCAGGCAAGGCATGAAATGGAAAGGAAAGGCATGACATGGGATGGAATGGAAAGAAATGAAATGGAAAGGCAAAACATGGCATGTCAATTCAAGGAAAGGCATGGCATGGCATGGTAAGTAAAGGAAATTCAAGTAATGGAATGCCATGATGTGGCAAGGTAAGACATTGCATGGTAAGACATAACATGGCATGACCAGGCAGGGCATGGAATCGCAAGGTAGGGCATGGCATGGTAAGGCATGGCATGGCATGGCAAGGCAAGGCATGGAATGGAAAGGCATGGCATGGCATGACATGGCATGGAAATACATTGCATGGAAATGAATGGCATGAAAATACAAGGCTTGACATGGCATGGAAAATCAAGGAATGGAATGACAAGGAATGACATGGAATGACAAGGAAAGGCAATGCAAGGCATGTAATGGCATGGAAATGTAATGAAATGAAAAGAGTGACATGGAAAGGAAATGCATGGCATGACAAGGCAAGGTGTGGCATGGAAAGGCGTGGAATGTCATGGAAAAGAAAGGAAATGCAAGGCATGGCATGGCAAGGAAAGACATGGTATGGAATTGAATGGAAAGGAAAGGCATGGCATGGAAAGGAAATTTATGGAAATGCATGGCATGGCATGGAAAGGCATGGCATGGCTTGGCAAGTCAAGGGAAGGAAATGCATAGCATGGTAAGGCATGTCATGGATTGGCAAGGAAAGGCATGGAAAGTCATGGTATGGAATGGAAAGGAAAGGCATGGAATGGAAAAGCATGGCATGGCATGGAAATGAAAGGCAATGCAAGGCATGGAATGGCAAGGCAAGGCCTAACATGGAAAGTAAATTCATGTCTCTACATGGCAAGGAAATTAGTGGAAAGACATGGCATGGAAAGGCAAGTCATGGCAAGGTATGTCATGGCAAAGAAAGGCATGTCGTGGCATGGGATGGAAATGAAAGGTATGGAAATACATGGGATGGAAAGGAATGGGATGGAATGACATGTAAAGGAAAGGAATGGCATGGAAAGACAAGGCATGGAAAGGCATGACATGTTATGGCATGGAAATGCAATTCATGGCTTTGAAAGGCAAGGAAAGGAAATGCATGGCATGGCATGGAAAGAAATGGAAATGAATGACATGAAAAGGAAAGGAAATACATGACATGGCATGGAATGACAAGGCAAGGAAAGTCATGGGATGGGAAGGCATGGCATGGAATGGAAAGGAATGGCATGGAAAGTCATGGCATGGCATGGCAAGTCAAGGAAATGCAAGGCATGGCATGGCATGGCATGCCAAGGCAAGGCAAGGCATAGCATGGAAAGGAATGGCATGGCATGGAAATGAAAGGGATGACATGGCATGGCATGGAGTGGAAAGGAAAGACATGGAAAGGAATGGGGTGGCAAGAAAATGCATGGAATGGCATGGAAAGGAAAGGCATGGCAACTCAAGGAAATGCACATTGCATGGCATGGCATGGCATGACAACACAAGGCATGAAAAGGCATGACATGGAAAGGAATGGCATGGAATGACATTACAAGGGAAGGCATGACATGGAAATGAAAATACATTTCATTGGATGGAAAGGAAATTTGTGATATAAATTTAAGTCATATGTCCCTAGAATTTTTTTATCTTATTTCTTGGGATAAGAAATGTTCCTTTTCTGCAATGCTTGTTTCATTGTAATCCACATTTTGATTTGAATTTTTCCTTACATAATGTTATGGAAAGATACATATATATTGGTGTATAGTTTAAAATGGTAATCTACATGGAAATACATGCAAGGAGGGATTAGTATATTTTAGATTATAGTTGTGTTCTAGGGATATGTAAATGTAACAACCTATATTTTGGCCTTAGATGATTTGAACGTTGATTTTTACTTATGTTAGTGATTCATTTCTTAATATTTGTTTGGTTTAGTTAGAATCATATACACATTTTATATGTATACATCTGGATATATTTGTGTGTTGCGGGATATCATTTTCATTGTTATATATTTATGATGATGAGAGTTTTGTGATTTGTTTAAACATGCAAAATGGAATGTGGAAATTTGATATGTGGATACTAGTTAATAATTATGTATAATAGATGCAAGACATCATGTAAATAAGCACACATTTCTTAATTGAACATTAATACAGATAAGGATTCTCATATGAAATTTGTAATGTATATGCATGGATATGAGCTATGCAATATCCAAATTACTATAGTGTTGAGGTGACCAAGGCACGACATGGCATGAAAAGACAAGGTATGCCATGGAAAATCAAGGCAAGGCATGACATATCAAGGAAACGTATGGCAAGGCATGGAATGGCAAGGAAAGGCATGGAAAGGTAAGGAATGACATGGAAAGGCAAGGAAAGGTATGTAAAGGCATGGGATGGAATGACAAGGTAAGGAAATGAAAGACATGGCATGGCATGGCATGGAAAAGAAAGGAATGGAAAGGCATGGCATGTAAAGGAAAGGCATGACATGGAAAGGAATGGTAAGGAAAGGAAAGGAAATACTTGGCATGCTAAGGCAAGGCAAGGAAAGACATGTTAACACATGACATGGCAAGGCATGCCATGGAAAGAAAAGGAATGGCATGGAATGACATGGAAAATAATGGCATGGAATGGCATGGCAAGGCATGGCTTGGAAATTCAAGGAAAGGGAAAGGAAATCAAAGGAAAGGAAAGACTAGGTAAGTAAGGTAAGCAAAGGAAAGGAAAGGAAAGTCTAGGAATTGATCAAATACTTTGTTTTGGATGCCCCATCCACTTGGCATCTTGCATATTCATCCATGGAGTTGGATACCTTTGAATTCACAAATGTGGAGTTGTTGCATGCATGCACATTATTGGAGGGAACATTCCATGTGGACACTTGGCATTTGAATTGACTTGATGCCTATTTTTGGTGACGTGTCCCCCTTCATGAGCATTGTTTGGTGCATACTACTACTATTTTTGGATGAGGGTGAATCTCTTTGGAGAGGCTAATGTCCACATGTTGTAACATGGTCAACCATGGATTGAGGAGAGATCTAACTAATTCACTATTATAATATTTATTTGACTTTTCATGGAGTTAGTTAGAAAATAATAATATTTTATTGTATAAGACAAGAGGCTCACTCTATAAATAAGAGTTATCTCTCTCCATTATATACTGTGGAGAATTTGGGTATTTAGGAGTTCTCCTCTTGGGATACATTGTAGAACATTTTGGCAAGGTTAATGGAGAATTTGAGGTATATTTTCATTTGATGTGAGGCTTTATTGTGCACTCATATTTTATGTGTTAATTTTGTATTAAGTAACCCTTGTAACATGTTGTGATTTCCATTATAATGAACCATGCTTCGTTTTGGATAGATTAATGTGAGGTTTCAACTCTTTTATTTATATTGTGATTATGTTTATGTTATCCTATACGATTGTTATTATTGGTTCCTTGAGTGTTAACTAGGATGGATCTTCAGTATTTGTCAAATTTAGGTAATGAGAACCATTAATTGCGTATGTATTTAGCACTTCACAATATTTTCCACCATAAGAGATTTGTTAATGTGTAACGCAAGTATTTATAATAACTTTAGAAAAAAATGAACTATTCTTACTTCGATAGACTTCATTAACACTTTAAAAAGTAATTAATCAAATTAAATAAGTTCATACACTTTGAGATTCATACATTCATCAACATAAAATGTAAAAACAATGATATTCATAAAAAACGTGCCATAATATATATATATATATATATATATATATATATATATATCGTCTAAATTGTACAGTTTTTACAAAAATGGCACCTTGTGCCCAATATACAAAACAACAAAAAGTGCCTAACATAAAAAACATCCATATGGTGGCTTAGATACAAAATAGTAGTCATTGGTCACTCATTGACCACTACCACCCTTTCCACCCTCAAGAGCATCCTGGAAATTGATTTTTCTTCTCTTGCTCAAAGAATAACCTCGAGTGATTTTTGACCTAGGCATGGTTCATTGCTTTAGAGACTACACAAAGAAAAAAACATTGTTATAAGTTTTTTTTCCACAATGAATTAAAAGAATTACAAAATGATACTTTGTAATTCAACATAAGACAACCTTAATCCGGATTTATGAGAAAAACAAAATGAAGCCACGGATTTATAATGTTAACACGGAGAAAAATTTAACAATAAAAGATATAGTAAAACTCAACTTCTATTAAATAAGAAATATGATGAAAACTGTAAAATGTAGACTGAAAACAAGCTTGCTAGAATGGTGGAAGCTTATCTCTGAGAAGAGATGTGACGGCTATGCTCATTCGCAATAATAAGAGTGCAATGAGGCTCTGAAGGAATTTTTACAATAAAGATGAATTCCAAAACCATGGACATCCAAAAACATAACCCTAGGAGATGAAGCACCAAAATTCATGTGGCCCCCATTGGGGTAAGTTAGTACATTAACTTCCTGGGGTCGTAACTTTTGCATACGATCTCCATTTAGGGTGCACAATAGCTTGTTAGAAAGGTATTGATGAGAAGATTCATTTAGTGGGATAAATTAGAGACTTTGGATATTATTTAGGTTCCCAATTGTGAAAAAAACATCGTTTAGTCCCTCAAACTGGCCCTAGAAGTTAAAAACTGCTAAAAATAGTAAATTGCCAAAATTGCGAGAAAATTGTTTTAAGCCAGTTGGAAAATGTGGGTGGCCACCGATATCCACCTGAATCAAACTCACCATATATGGTACAAACAATAGTGAGGGCTTTAACCTCCTTCGCAACCCTAATCTATCAACAACGCCACCCTGTGTCAATTATAAGGATCAAAGCATGAAATTTAAACAAATATGAATAAAATCAATTCCATTCATGATACATAAAATTTTATCATCAACACATTATCTCACCATGAATATCTTGGGCCTCAATGCATATTTTTTGACAGGTGGAGCGCTCGATTGTACAACCTGCTCTAAGGAAACCTCTACTATGGAAGCCTAAGTGGATGGTGCATATGGAAATTTTGGTGGAGGTGGGTGGCATACAAGTGCATCCATTTTGGATGGATGTGATGGAATAGGTGGTGCATATGGGTGCATCCATTGAGGATGCATGGAATAAGAAAGGTTTTGGGGGTGGGTGGCGATGGACCCCCACAGACTATACAATTGATGGAAGAACCCTCAGCCTAGAGTAAGGTAACTCATATGCTATGGGTATGTGACCAGGGAGAGGACTAGTACTAAAAAAAACAAAAATATCAGCACCCTACATATATATTAATAATATTGAAATATTAGTATAAAAGAGTAAAATTCAACAACATAAATACAACAAATTTGAGATTTAAAAAATATTTAACTCTACACATGATATCTGTGATGCAAGTGACTTGTCCATCCCAGGTGGACATTGCTTGACATCGCTTGGTCCCACAACCTGCAGAAACACAAGAACATTAAAAATTAGAGGATGCCATAAAATAAAGAAATCACTACGGTGAATTTATCAAATGTGACACATAGTTGTGTATGGGTTAGAACGATTCAATAGGCTTCCTCTACTATTCAATCAATGGTGGAGACATACATTGATGCATCCATGGGCATAGAGCGTCTGCTACATGGATGTAGCAACAACAAAACAACATACAATAAAATATCATTATGAATACATAGAATACTATATAAATATGAAGAAAACAGATATGGTTAAGATACTAACCTCCTCCATGAAGCTCCAATGTCCACTAGCCCCAATAGGCTCATAGCAAGTCTACCCAAAAAATGAATATTTGTGAGGTTCACATGGATGAATGCTATGTCCATGTGCCCTATTGTCATTGAACTCTATTGTACGAGTTGAATCTCTGACCCCTCTATCAATGTCACAGACAGACACCTCATGTCGAGATAGTGCAACCAAGCTACCTTGTTGCACTAGGCTTCGAATCAATGATGATATAGCTAACTCTAACTACTGCAAACTCTTTGAAAAAAGAGGATGTTTGGCACGGGGGTCGGGATTTCTCCCGGGGGGACAATGAACTAACAATGGATCATGCCTAGCATGCTCTTGGTCATGTGCAGACCCTTGACCCATCCCCTGGAATTCACCCATGTCAAAGTAGTTGACATGTTGACCCAAAAATAAATTTATCCCATAATTTTCGCAAAAAATATAAAGGCTCCTCCATGTTATTGCATGGAGGTTTATCAAATACCATGTACCACCTATCCATCCAGTTTTCACTATTTTGTTGGTGTACACACCAGTCAATGCAAATGGTTTTCTTGTTCGCAGGTGGTTGTTGTCGAGATCAAGGATCGATAAAAATAGACATCGGTTTTTGTTTTAAAATACCCAAGTATCTAACTTTTTTTATACCCAACCCAATACTGTAATACTCAAACATTCTTTCCCTATATTCAGAAATAGAAGTCAATTTCCCTTGGGCACTTGCAATGGACCTCACAATGACATCAAATGAAGTGGTCAAGAAATCTCTACTTGGTTCTCTCATTCCCCTTAATTTATTTACAAGTGTTTTTAATGTGGCCAACCCCTCATCTATTTGGGTGTTTATGATGGGTGGTTGTGGTGGGTGGGGGTTTTCCTCTCCTTGCTCTACTGGTTGGCGATTTAAATTTTCTTTGGGTTCTATTTTATAATATATGATGCAATTTAAAAAGAAAAATTAATAAGTGGACTTGTGACAAAGGTATTACAAACAAAAAAATCATTTTATCACAACAAAATCACTAACATAATTTTGTGTAAAACAAAGAAAAACTATGTGTTATCTTTACAATGAACTTGAAAAAAAACTATACAAGATTAGCAAATTTTTGAGATATTTACATTCAAGTATTAATTATGTTTAGTTAACCTTGCTAACAAGTTTCCAATTCCATTTGGATTTACATCCATAACCCATGACTAATTGTTTTTATTTTTACAAACCCAAGAGAGGAAATGACAAAAAATCAGCCATACCTTTCTTGCAATGGACACAGTGGCAAGATATTGGGATTTTATCCTCCTCTATTCTTTCTCTTTTCTTTCTCAAATTGGGAAAATTGTGTGGTGTGGTGTGAGAATGAGCACAAAGGATGCTCATCATCCCTTAAAAATCGGGCACAGTAGGATCACGAGCATGTTCCTAGGAATGTGCATGCATTCTCAAGAATGTGCACGCATTATTAAGAACACATGTGTGTTCCTAATTATGAACCTATGTGGAAAGTTGACTAGAGGTTCAGACCTTACCAAACCTATAGGATTAGGAACACATGAAAATTCCTGAGAACACGCATGCGTTCCTACAAGTGCACATTCCTATTGATCCCCTTGCCATTTTTTCATTCACCAACTTTGTGCACACACCCACAAGATTAAATCCAACAATATCACCTTCAAAAATTTTGTATATGAAAACAATATCTTGGAGGAAGTGCCTTCGTACAAGTATCTTGGAATTTATATTCATCAAAAGCTCAATTGGAACCATAGCATTGAGAAAATGATAAATTGAGGGTGGAAAGATTATTATGGGCTTGAAAAGAATTGTAAATTTTCATACCTAAATGACTATGGGATAAGAAAAATCTCCTCTTTGATATTCTTGTCACACCTATTATCTTATATATATGTGAATTTTGAAGATGCAATATCTCTCAGGAATTGTGTAGAAATATAAAGCAGATCCAAAAGAATTTTATAACTTATAATCTCAAAATTAAAGGAAATACTTCCTATCCTATCCTCCTCATATAAGTAATCATTTTTCCCATTGAGAGAAAAACTATGATTAGGTACTTAATGTATAAGAACAATATAAACAACATGGATGGCAAGAGGCTCCCCAAAATTTCTTTAGACTCTATCCAAAATCACCAATGGCTCAAGAAGGGATGGAATAATGATGCCAAGTCTTGGGTAAATCATTGGGGAATAATATAATAACTTATTCTACAGAATATCGATGATATTAAAAATATTATACAAGCTAAATTTAAGGAGAATCTATGGTGAGATAAAGAATTAGAGGATAGAACAATATTAATATATTATAAGGAGGTGTTTAACCCTAATCTTGAAGATCAAAAGTATCTCTCTATTTTGACTAGAGTAAATAAGAGGATCAATATTGCTAAAATAAGAACTATTTGTCATGAGCTACATAGTGAAACTAGGCATTGGACAATCCCCAATACACCATGGCAAGAAAGAATCTGTCGCATCTGTGACACCAAGGGGGTTGAATATGAAAATAACTTTCTCCTATAGTGCCATGTGTATACCCAATTAAATATCAATTTAAAAATATTTTTCACAATAACAACCTTCCTAACCTTTTAAGTCATAAAAAATTTAGTGATATTGGAATGATTTTATTAAATCTTTTCAAGCATCGAAATAGAATTTTAAATAAATGCAACTAATCTCTTACTATAACATCTAGGTGTGCCCACTATGACCCATACGTGGAACACAAGTTAAGTGAAGGTTTCAAGCCAACGACTTCACATAATGGAGCGCCTTAAGAGTACACTACATCAATTTCCCTACACCCCGAGGACTATTTTTTAGAATTTTAAAATTAATTATAGTTTTCTTATTTAGAAATAATTTTCAAATTATAACATAGGACCATTTTGATTATCCTTATTTTAGCCAAGATATATGGTTCAGTATTTTGGAAAAGAACATAAGCATATGGCTAGAAATCCATGGAAAAAGAGATAAAGGTTAGGTCGGTTTTAGAGGTTATCATTCAACTTTGGACCACCTTTTCATGATTAGGATCATTGCAGAGGAGTGTCACAACATTAAAACCAATATCTTTTGTTTTTTTTTACTTTAGGATATCTTTTGACATTGTGCCTAGGACCAACCTTTGGAATAGGTTAGAAGAGATAAAATCCCCTCCAGACTAAGAGTTGTTACAGTAAGGTTGTATGAGAACATTATTTCCAAGTTTAGGATCACTAAGAGTTGGTTAGAAGAAATCAACTACAATATAAGAGTCAATCAAGGTTGTCCCCTATCCCCTGCCTTTTTTAGCATTTACATTGACAAGTTAGAAGATTGTTTGGAAGACGCAGGTTGTGTTGGACAAACTCTTGCTAGTATAATCATAGTCCTTCTTGTCTATGCTAATGATATTGTTCTTATGGCAAGGAATCCATATGACCTTAGTAAGAAAGTTAGAATTCTCAAGGAAATCTTCTCTAGTATAGGTATGACTATAAACAATGAAAAAATCAATTTATGATCATTAAATCCAACAAGATCACCTACACTACTTTTGTATATGACAACAATATCTTGGAGGAAGTGTCTTCGTACAAGTATATTGGAATTGATATTCATCAGAAGCTCAATTGGAACTATAGAATTGAGAAAATGATAAATTGAGGGTGGAAAGCTTATTATGGGCTTGAAAATAATTGTAAATTAGCATACCTTTGTCTATGGGATAAGGAAAAAATCATCTTTGAGACCCTTGTCACTCCTATTATCTTATATGGATGTGAATGTTTTGGATGCAATATATCTCGAGAATAGTGGAGAAAGATAAAGAAGATCAAAAATAATTTTCTAACTTATAATCTAAAAATTAAAGGCAATACTTCATATCCTATCCTCCTCATGGAAGTGATCCTTTTTCCCATTAAGAGAACAACTATGATGAGGTCCTTAATGTATAAGAACAATATAAACAACATGGATGACAAGAGGCTGCCCAAAATTGCTTCAGACTTTATCCAAAAGCACCAACGACTCAAGCGGGAATGGCATAATGATGCAAAGTATTGACTAAATCATTGGGGAATAAAATACGAAGTTATTCTACATAATACTGATGATATTAAAAATGTTATACAAGTTAAATTTAAGGAGAATCTATGATGATATAAAGAATTGGAGGATAAAAGAAAATTAAGATATTATAAGGAAGTAGTTAACCCTAATCTTGAAGATCAAAAGTATATTTCTATTTTGAATAATGTAAAGAAGAGAATCAATATTGCTAAAATAAGAACTAATTCTCATGAGCAGCATAGTGAAATTGGGCATTGGGAAATCCCCAAAACACCATGGCAAGAAAGAATATGTCACATTTTTTACACCAAGAGGGTTGAAGATGAAAGTCACTTTCTCCTAGAGTGTCGTGTGTATACCCAAAGTAGATCTCAATTTAAAAATATTTTTCACAATACCGACCTTCCTAACCTTTTAAGTCATAAAAATTTAGTGATCTTGGAATGCTTCTCTTATTGCTTTTCAAATAACAAAATACAATTTTAAAGAAATCCAAGTAATCTCTTACTTTTTTGAAGGCCACTAATTTTGATTTTTGTGAGAATGTATTTTATATTAAATATATTGAGAAATTGTTTATTCCATATATTGAAAGTTGTAGTCACTTTATTTATATCAATATTTTAATTTTAGAAATTTTAGTGTTTTCCAAAAAAAAAATCACATCTATTTAAATTTACTAGAAATGAATAAATAAATAAATTATATATATATATATATATATATATATATATATATATATATATATATATATA
>JASDQU010189244.1:0-16582 GCA_032191745.1 Picea mariana | reverse complement strand
CCCATATCGGTTAAGACCGACGGATCTAGAGGAGGAGCGCAGGTGTTAACACCTCGACTCCTTCAGCCTTCACAAGTAGCGATGGGATCCAAGACCGTAGAACCAAGGATCTGTCAGAGCTCTATTGACAGTCGATCTTAACCTTTGCATAGACAGGAGAGTGGACTTGACAAACATCTTGAAAGTCCATAAGTATTCAGAACCATCCATTGGCATAGGACACGTGGCAGTCGGGTAGAATTTCACTAACTCGTGACTTGGAGTGGTCAAAGGGTAGGACTGCATGAACTCACAATTCGCGAAATTGTGACGTGATCGTGGTCATTGATCCATGAGTGATCTGGACCATCGATTTAGCATGAATGAGTTTCAGAGTTTCAACACCCGGGAAACCAAAGGGAAAGACCCCTCATTTTCACAAGTCACAAAATCCCGGTATACAAAACCCCGATTCAGTTTAGTGTGAATGAGTTTCGGCATTTCGGCACCCGGGAAACCAAAGGGCAAGACCCCTCATTTTCGCAAGTCATGAAATCCCAGTATACAAAACCCTGAATCAGTTTAGCATGAATAATTTTTGGCATTTTGTCACTCGGAAAACCAAAGGGCAAGACCCATCGTCTTCACAAGTCGCAAAATCTCAGTATACGAAACCCCGATGCACTCTGTGGATGAGCTGATTTAGTGTGAATAAGTTTTGGAATTTCAGCATCCAGGAAACCAGAGGGAAATACCCCTCATCTTCACAAGTCGCGAAATCCCAGTATATGAAACCCCGACATGCTCTATGGATGAGCCCTAGGTCACAGGACAGGGTCATGTGGTAGAAGGAGGAGGTAGGCACTAGAAGTTAATCAAGGGTCTAAACTCGGGAATCGACATTTTGGGTCCCGAAAGAATCTGGACTATCCATTGGTAGAGGAMGCGTGGCGAATATCTAAAGCTGTCGGGGTTCTAGAGATCAGGGAAATAGGAGTGAATACCCCACCAAAATCCTGAAAGGTAGATTGTCAGGATTTAATTCAGGCTGTTGATCAAGTCAACGATCTGGACCATAGATCTRGATGATACCGGGCTTTCAGGTTACGAGGATTGAAGGAACAAGGGTTCCTTKCAATAGGAATCTCGAAAGTAGAGTTCTGGTAGTGCCATTTGGTGTTAGAGTGTGTTCACTAAGGTGTTTGCATGGATTAGGAAAAAGGGGAGCCAAGGAGCTCATTAACCCCATTTCAAGTTTTACCGTTTCAAGGGACAGGGAGCTGGGGAGAGCTCGCACACAGAAATCCCAAAATGTGAAAGCTCGAAGCGCCTTTTTGGTAAGGCCTGTGGTCATAGCCAATAATCACATGGAGGAGGATAAGGGAAGGGATGGCTGCGCTAGGACCCATAGAAATTTGGGGATTCTGTCCCTCAAAGAAAAGACGAAAAATCTAGGTTTCCATAGTGGGTATGTGACAAATTGGTATCAGAGCATGGTTACAACACTTGGCCTACTTGGGCTCATGGACAAGTTGTGCATAAACTCCATTTGATGTACTCATAAAAGGAGTAACTCTCTATCCCAACCCACTTTATCAGAAGCCGAAGTTAAGAATGAAAATTCCTATTGTGTGTATGCATTTGAAAAATATGAATTATGCGTTGATTGTGAATGAATATAATGTTGACTAACAACAAGTGTTTTTCCTGCACAACATGTGGATGATCAACTGTGGGAAACTGAAGACGCATAGAATGGTGACACACCACGAAGTGGGGGATGGATCCCACAATAGAGACGAAGAGTCTGACAAAAGGAGAGCAGTAGAGACCCCTCCAGATCTAGCTGAGACTGTGAGAAGCGTCATGGTCGAACTACAGAGCTGCAAGGATGACAACGAGAGGTTGATAAAAGAGAAAGAGAAGAAAATGGAAATTAATGCAGTCTTGCTGCAGAGTTTATCCGACATACAAAGACAATTGTAGCATGGACCTAACACCAGTCATGCAGACCAACGACAGACAAAGAAAAGTCAAAGTCCACCTGAGATACGAAAATGTGGTCTTTTAAGTGGCCACACTGGGAAGAGTACCTCGAGAAAGGTCCACCCCAGAGATAAGGGACAAGTGTTTGACGATTCCTCTGGAAAGGAAACTGGCAATTCAGAGGAATCTTCTAGTAGCAGAACTAGTTCTTATTCCCGAAGAAAATGGAAGAAGTGAAATCATTCCAAAAATCATAATCTCAAAGAATTCAAGAAGGCCAAACCACCCTCTTTCAATGGTGAAATAAAGAAGGGAGAGGAAGCAGAGGCCTGGTTTCTTGGACCAAAGAAGTATTTTAGAGTCCATGACTTCTCGGAAAACTTGAAGGCTCGAGTAGCCACTTTCAGCATGAATGGGAAGGCTTCCATTCGGTGGGAAGACCTTAAGAACATAAAAGGGATTCACGAAGAAGACCTATCTTGGGAACGATTTGAGAAATACTTCAAGAAGAAGTATTTGTTGGAAAAGTATTTCGACAAAAAGACTAAAGAATTCTATGAACTCAAGTTGGGGCAACGCAACATAGAGGAATATGTCAGCAGATTCCTTGAGTTGCTGAGGTACGTACCTTATATAAAAGCAGAAAAGGAAAAGGTGCAACGATTCATCAGTGGACTACCTAAGGACTATCATAACAGGATTGAGTTTGATGAGCCAAAGACCCCAGAAGACACTATTCGTAAGGCAAGATATTGTTATGAACAACTTGGGCATCGGACATAACCTCGCAAAGGATGGAAGCAGAAGAATATCTTGGGACTCCAGAAAAAGGGGTTTAAATCCCCAAGATTTAAAAACTTTAAAAAGGACTCAAGGATGAGCCTCCCAACCTGAAGTGTACACCAGCAGAATTTCCCCTCCCAGAGCAGAAATAAACCTTTTGGATCTACCCCAGAAAAGATTGATAACATGAAGAGAGAACCCTTGAAATGTTGGGTTTGTGGAGAATAACATCTACTGAGGGACCGCCCGCACCAACAACAGAACAATTAGAGAATTTACAATGTTCAATAAGCTACCACCGTCAATGACGTGGCTAGGAGTATGCCGCAAATTTATGCAGCTGTGGATAATAAACAAGCTGACCACCAAGCTTTAGTGGTGGAGATGGAAGGTATGATCACCAACCATCTAGTGTCTATTCTAATTGACCCTGGTTCAAATTTGAGTTATATAGCTCCTAAGGCTATTGATAAGTGTAAATTACAGCCACATAAACATGCCAAGCCATGGTTGGTATAGTTAGCCACTGGCACCAAAAGAAAGGTAACAGAGGTCATAGCATCTTTCCAATTCACTATGGGTGAATTCCCCACCTAGGAAACCCTTAACATACTACCCCTAGGATTGTATGACCTATTTATTGGTATGGACTGGCTAGCCACATATAAAGACAGACTGGACTGTTACCATGAAAACTTAGAATGTGTAAGTGAAGAAGGAAGAAGGATAACCCTTCAAGGGATCCAAAAACCTATCTCGGTGAGATGAATATCATCTCTTCAAATGAGAAAGTATTGCAGAAAGGGGTGTCCACTATATGCGATACAGGTGTTGGAGTTAGTTGAAGATGAAAAACCAAGCCTCGAAGACCAGCCCATGCTAAGAGAATATAGATATGTGTTTCTGAAAGAAGTACCAGGTTTATCTTTGAGAAGGGACATTGACTTCTCGATAGAACTTGCACCAGGAGCAGTTCTCGTGTCAAGGACACCCTATAGGATGAGCACACCGGAGCTATTTGAGATTAAATTACAACCAAAAGAAATGATAGACAAAGGCTATATCCGGCCCAGCGTTTCCCCATGGGGAGCACCAGTTCTGTTTGTGAAGACGAAAGATGGTACCCTCCAACTGTGCATAGATTATAGACAACTCAATAAGGTAACCATAAAGAACAAGTACCCCTTACCCAGGATCGATGACCTGTTCGATCAATTGGGCAGTGCTTCCATCTTCTCAAAGATTGACTTAAGATTTGGATACCATCAAGTCTGAATCAAGAGTGAAGACATCCACAAAATTGCCTTCAGGACGAGATATGGTCACTATGAGTTTGTGGTAGTACCATTTGGATTAACCAATGCCCCTGCCACTTTTATGTGCTTGATGAACAATGTGCTCAGCAAATTCCTACACAAATTTGTACTAGTTTTTATTGATGATATATTAACTTACTCCAAGAATAGAGAGGAACATGAGGAACATCTTAGACTTGTGTTTCAAGTGCTAAGAGAACATTAGCTCTATGCCAAATTTAGCAAGTGCGACTTTTTCCAGAAGCAAATACATTACTTGGGCCATGCCATATCTGTAGAGGGAGTAGCAGTAGACCTTGACAAGATCAGGTCTATCATGGAATGGCCTACCCCAAAGGATGTTTCAGATATCAGATCCTTTATGGGCTTAGCAGGATACTATAGAAGATTTATAAAAGGATTCTCCAAGATTAGTTTTCTAATCACTGCCCTCTAGAAGAAGGGAGATAAATTCACGTGGACACAAGAATGTGAATAAATATTTCAATCCCTAAAACATCTACTAACCCACGCACCCATGTTGAAGATCGTCAATCCCGAAGCTGACTTCCTCGTGTGCATAGATGCCTACAAGGAAGGGCTTGATGGAGTCCTTATGCAAGGAGGAAGTGTAGTCTACTATGAATCTCAAAAATTGATTGAGCACGAAGTCAACTATGTGACCCATGATCTAGAGTTGGTAGTCATAGTGCACACCTTAAAAATGTGGAGGCATTACCTCTTGGGAAGGAAATTTGTACTTATGACAGACCACTGTGGATTGCGATATCTGTTTGACCAACCAAAGCTCAATGCCAGACAAGCTAGGCAGATGGCCCTCCTTAGCAAGTTTGATTTTGAAATCAAACATGTTAAAGGAAAGGAAAATAAGGTGGCCGATGCCCTTAGCAGAAGTATGAAAACAATTCATTTGGCAGTTGTGAGCACCTACGAGACCAATATCAGGGAAAGAGTTAAGAATGCACAAGAAACAAACACATTCTTCTAGACTAAGACCTTGTATCTGGAGTGAGAACCCACAGGGATAAAGTATGAAGGCTACCAGATGATAGATGGAGGCCTGCTAACTTACAGAAATATATTGTATATTCTAGATTGTGACGACTTGAAGAGGTTCATAATGGATGAACTACATAAAAGACCATATACTAGTTATCCAGGATACTAGATGATGATCACAGCCACCAGGAAACAATTCTATTGTCCTGGATTGAAGAAATACATAGCTGAGTACTTAGCCAGATGCATAGAATGCCAACAGGTTAAAGTAGAACACTGGCACCCAGCAGGATTATTACAACCTTTACCAATCTCGGAATGGAAATGGGAAACCATCTCCATGGATTTCATCACCGGATTACCAATCTCGACCAAACAGAATGACGCCATCATGGTAGTGGTGGATAAATTGAGCAAGTCCGCTCATTTTATCCCCGTCAATTCGACTTGCAAGGAAATAGACATCGCCAATGTATTCATGAAGGAGATATTAAGACTACACGGTATGCCTAAAGAGATCGTGTCTGACAGATACACGAAATTTACTTCCAACTTTTGGAAATCCTTGATGGTTGGTCTGGAGACCAAATTACTGTTTAGCACAACCTATCATCCTCAAACCGATGGACAGATGGAATGAGTGAACCAAATATTAGAATACATGCTAAGGATGCAAGTAATGCATCAACCCCAAAAGTGGGAAGATTACCTGCCACTGGTGGAATTTTCCTACAACAATGTCTACCAAGAATTCTTGAAGACGAGTCCTTTTGAAGTCCTCTACGGTAGGCTATGCAACACTCCAGTCAGTTGGAGCAATCCTGTAAACAGAATTACTATTGGACCCGACATGTTGAAATAAATGGAACAACAAGTGATTTAGATAAAACAAAATCTAAAGGTCACTCAGAACAGATAGAAAAGTTACGTTGACTGAAAGAGAACTCCAAGAGAATTCAATACGGGAGACCACATATATCTCAGAGTTAGGCCTAGGAAGAGTTCCCTGAGTATGGGAGCTTGTTCCAAGTTGGCACCTCAGTATTGTGGACCCTTTGAAATTCTAGATAGAGTGGGACCTGTAGCCTATAGGCTAGCACTTCCTCCCACAGTAAAAGCACATAATGTTTTCCATGTTTCATTATTGAAGAAATATATACACGATTCTAATCATATAATTTACAGGTATGTGATCCAGGTGGAACCGGAGGGACAATTCCTACCAGAACCTCAATGCATACTGGATAGAAAGGAAACCCCACTCAGGAACTGAACCATTGCACAGGTCAAGGTGCAGTGGAAACATTTTGGCCCAGATGAGCCTACATGGGAAATGGAAGATGCCATGAAACAGGCATATTCAATTTTGTTTACTTCTGTACATACACATCATATTGATAGATATAACATCGAGGATGATGTTCCTTTAAGGGGGAGGGAATTGTAACACCCTGTTTCCCCCAGTTTGTAAAAATAACTATATTGGCCAAGAACTATGGCAAACTCAAAGATGTGAATGTTTGATTTGACGGACCTTTGTATAAAAGGTCGATGAATGTAAATTATGTTATGATTATGTGTTGCACGACTGCTGGGAGGGGAGATGTGCTAAAAGAGACCATGATGGCTAATGAGAGGTGGTGGAAGGGACCTAGAATGGTTGCATTAACTTCTACTGAATGAATACCATACTGGTTTTTACTTGCTCAAAGACCAAAGCAACTCTCTGACCCTGGAATGAATTACCCAACATAATGGTAGGTGGGGAGGCTCCTCAAGAGTTAATGAGGGGATGGGGGTGAACCGCCCATCTGTAGAAGCTCCCAGACATGACCATGGATGGGGGAATTCATGCCACACGCAATCTTGCAGAAAGGTAAGAAAGGAAGTGTGGGGAAGGGGAGGAGAGAATGTGCGCGAAAGGGATTGTGGAAGAAAACTGGAGGAACTTTGGAAATACAGGGAGTTTTGAACAAAGGAAAAGGAGAGTAACCTTCGTCCTTGAATTCCATTGAGTTGGAAGTAGGAGATTGAATCTCAAGCATTTTGGTCTAGCTCGAGGGTGGCTAGTGGTAAATCTGTTTGGAGTCACTAAGCCTACGGTTGGGTGGAAACGAGCACCCCTCTTGGTAGTCATGTCATGCCTGGTGTTTTTGATAAGTGTTTATGTCTTGTATTTTGAATTGAATATCCTGGATGCATGCTCATGTTTATATGCTCATAAATGGTTTCTATATAGAAGTGATTGCCTTGTGTTTTGATTGGGAATAATGGATGCATGCCTATACTTATATATGACCATAATCGGTTTATGTATAGAGTGAATAAGTTCAGAATACGAGTCCCTTCTCTTGAGAATTTTCCCATCTACTTGACTCACGCTCTGTCCTGGTTTAATTTCCCGAAGGCACCATCTATCGGGAATTTTCCTCACATCCCAGAGCCGGATTAAGTTCCTTGAAAAGACTACCATCATAGTAAACCCACAATTTTACTTTACCCCTGTCACAGAGTTCATAGCTTGGCGAATTAGGAAGGATTTTCAGTCAGGTCACCAAGCCTGGGGATAATTACCCAAGAACTCTTTGAAGGATCATGTGATCTGAGTCTGGAAACCTTGTACAAGAAAGAGTAGTTCTCTCAGGTTTCAAAGTCGTGGGAGTTCGAAGCTCCGAGAGATTGAATCACCTGATTCAAGATCAGAAAGGACAGGGAGTCCAGTTATCAAAAGAGAGAATACCCCATCATTAGGTAGACAAATGGTCGGAATCCTTTTGGAAATACCCTAGATCGGTCAAGACCGATGGATCTAGAGGAGGAGCGCATGCGTTAACACCTCAACCCCTTCATCCTTCGCAAGTAGTGATGGGATCCAGGACCGTAGATCCAAGGATCTATCAGAGCTTTATTGACTGTTGATATTAACCTTTTCATAGGTAAGAGAGTGGACTCGACAAACATCCTGAAAGTTCCAAAGTATTCGGAGCTGTCCATCGACATAGGACATGTGGCAGTCGGGTAGCATTTCGCTAACTCACGGCTTGGAGTGGTCAAAGGGTAGGACTGTACAAACTCATGATTCACGACATCACGATGTGATCGTGGTCGTTAAGCCATGAGTGATCTAGACCATCAGTTTAGTGTGAATGAGTTTCAGTGTTTCGACACCCGGGAAACCAAAGAGCAAGACCCCTCGTTTTCGTAAGTCACGAAATCCCAGTATACGAAACCCTGAATCAATTTAGCGTGAATGAGTTTCGGCATTTTGGCACATAGGAAACCAAAGGGAAAGACCCCTCATTTTTGCAAGTCACGAAATCTCGGTACAGAAAACCCCATATCAGTTTAGCGTGAATAAGTTTTGACATTTTGACACATGGGAAACCAAAGGGAAAGACCCCTCGTCTTTGCAAGTCCCAAAATCCCGGCATACAAAACCCCGATGCGCTCTGTGGATGAGCTGGTTTAGTGTGAATAAGTTTCGGTGTTTCGACATCCGAGAAACTAGAAGGCAAGACCCCTCATCTTCGCAAGTCACAAAATCCTAGTATACAAAACCCCAACACGCTCTGTGGATGAGCCCTAGGTCACAGGACAGGGTCATGTAGTAGAAGAATGAGGTAGGTGCTAGCAATTAATCAAGGGTCTAAACTTGGGAATCAACATTTCGGGTCCTGAAAGAATCTGGACCGTCCATTGGTAGAGGATGCGTGGTGAAGATCTAAAGCTGTCGAGGTTCTGGAGATTGAGGAAATAGGAGTGAAGACCCCACCAAAATCCTAAAAGGTATATTGTCAGGATTTAACCCGGCCCGTTGATCAAGTCGACGATCTAGACCGTAGATCCGGATGATACTGGGCTTTCGGGTTTCGGGGATTGAAGGAACAAGGGTTCCTTGCAATAAGAATCTCGAAAGTTGAGTTCTAGTAGTTCCATTTGGTGTTAGAGTGTGTTCACTAAGGTGGTCGCATGGAGTAGGAAAAAGGGGATCCAAGGAGCTTGCTAACCCCATTTCGGGTTTTGACGCTTCAAGGGATAGGGAGCCAGAGAGAGCTCGCACACAGAAATCCCAAAATACAAAAGATGGAAGTGCCTTTTTGGTAAGGCCTATGGTCATAGCTAACGATCGCATGGAGGAGGATAAGGGAAGGGATGGTCTGTGCTAGGCCCCATATAAATTTGGGGATTCTGTCCCTCGAAGAAAAGACGAAAAATCTAGGTTGTCGTAGTGGGTATGTGACATTAGAAGGAAATAGGCCAAGCAATATATTAATGAGAAATTTTAAATAAATGCTTACAGACTGTAGATGTAGTTGCAACAACTTCCCCAAGTTCTCCTCGTCCATCCCTTGCACAAAGCTCCCAAAATCATAGGTTTGATATCCTAAATATTTCTCCCAAGGGCATAGGTTTGATACCTCAAATATCCACTATCCTTTTTCATGGAAAGCCCTCATTATATAGGATTTGGAGGCTTAACCACCATGGAGAGAATCACTCATCAAATCCACTAAAAAGGGATCCAAAAGATATTTAGGGAGAAAATATCTCTTAAGGATTTTAGGGAGGAAATATCTCTCAAGGATTTTAAGGAGGAAATATTTCAACCATCCATGAGATCCTCCACCTTCCCTAAAAAATAGGAAACCAAATGTGAGGTGGATTCTCACACTTAATTAATTTATTTTTCATGAACATTAATAATAATTCATGTGCACTTGGTATCTTGGCCTTCATGTAATATATCCCTCCTCCACATTGACTAGGGATTGTGACATAGGTTATTCCATGGTGTCAAGGTGTATGATACACTTATATGACACATACAACACTTAGGGAGAGGTACCTAGGTGTGCAAATTTCATGTGTAACATAGATGGATAGTACTTTTCGTTCCGTTTCCAGTGAGATGTGGAACACCATGTGGCTTCTCACAATTAGGGAGATATGGACTTGTAAAGTTGGAAGCCATGCAAAAATGGTCAAGAAGCCCCTTGTTGGTTACAAGTCTTAGTCAAAGGGTAAAGTGGTTGCACCAAGAAATCCCCAAAGTAAGGAGAGAGGTTACTATGAAAAATTATATTAACACCTCAAGGAGCCATTCACAAGTAAACTCACACACTCATTCATTGATTATCTATATTGTGTGATCTTTTGCTAAGGTTGTGATGACATTTTTTTAGGTAGAAAAGGAAGGTCGAAGGAGAAAGTCTTGGGGTTGCAACAAACCCTAGTTTATTATATATCCCCAGGTTGCAGGTTATCATTTCATGGATGTACGCAGTCTACAGTGGAGGAAAGAGAAAATATTCGCGGGTTGTAGAAGATAAGGTCGTGCTTCTGTGAATATCTAATGAAGGATTGTGTAGATGTTGATACTAGGTCCCTAAAGTCTAAAGGAAGTCTACATGTCAATATCTCAGAGTTTCAGGTCAACTACAAAGGTATTGGTATGATTGTATACTTGTTTTGATGGTTACTTCTTGTCATGATATGGTGTATGCTTGAGGCATACTTGATATGGTTAGTATGTTATTTGGATATGGTATATCTTGGTAGATTGGTTGAGTGAGGAACATTGTTATATCTGGTTCAACATGTGACATGTTATTTATAGTTCTTATATTTGAGTTAATTATATATGGTTGAGGAATATTCATGTTGGATGGTGGCATATGCATTAGGGGAATGCATTGGTTCTTTGAGATAATTCATTGATGATATGGTACAGATATGCATATGGTTGATGATATGGTATATGGTACAATTTACACATAGTTCATGATTCACTATTCTTTATTGATTTATCTTTGGTTCATGTTTGATGCATGAGATAGTATATATGTTGGTATACAATTGATGCATGGTATGGTACGGGTTTTAGTTGATTGATGAGAAGATACGGGTTGATGAGACAATGACAATGATAGAGTGATAGTGACAAAGACAGAGTGACAATGACAGAGTGAAAGTGTCTATGACAATGGAATAGTTTGTGATAAATACAATTGGACTACACTTATACTTTATGGAGGTTGGATGGGGAAATGATAGGTGGTTGTAGCCACCTTCCAGTTGGTTCCGAAGAACTCAGGGGGTTGTGGAATCCTTCTGGTTGGAGCCAAATAATTCAGAGAGTTGTATCTTCCTCCAAGTTGGAGACTAAGAACAGGGGGTTGGAGACTCCTTCTAGTTGTAGCTGGAGAAGCGGAAGTTGGTTCTGCCAATGAATGCATTATTTTGATGTATAAGAAAATCATTCTTTGGTTTTCTCCCATTTGGGTTTCCACATAAATTATGGTGTACTGTGTATCTATTGTGATGTGATGTTGTTTATGATTATAATGCTGATGATATATTGAATGCTAATGATAAACTGTTGAATATTGTTGAATAATATATTATGGTTAAAAGCACTATAATATCTCATTATTGATTCACCCCTCCTCTCAGTAATCCAATAATTGTAATCATAGCAGGTCCTCCAAGAAGCACTCTAACCATTGGAAGGATATCATGGATAATGCTAGGATTGGGGTACCACAATTTGATGGTGAGAACTATGCATTCTAGAGGAGAAGAATGAAAAATTACATACAAGCACAAAGATTCGATGTTTGGCGATCGGTAGTAGATGGATACAAAGCACCTGCCACTCCTCTGATAGATAGAGATGGAAATAATCTCGAAGAAAATGATTCAAGGGATAGAAACACTATTGAGAATGGTGTGACTCAAGAAATACATACCAAGATTATGCACTATTATTTTGAAAAGAAGATGTGGGATAAACCGAAGACTATCTACAAAGGAGATACAAAAGATAAGGAAGATAAACTTCAGATTTTCAGAGCCAAGTTTGAACAATTGAAGGTGAATGAAGATGAAAACATATCAGCCTACTTTCAACGAGTCGATGAAATAGTAAACAATATCAAAGTCTTGGGAGACAAGATAAAGTAACAAGTCATTGTTAAAAAGGCATTAAGATCTCTACCAATAAAATTTGATCCAAAATTTTTATCTCTAGAAGAAAGAGTGGACCTAGATACAATGATCATGGATGAATTGCATGGGATACTCATAGCTTATGAGATGAATATAGAGAAAGAGAATCCAGTCACGAAGGAAGTAGAATTGAATGCATCCAAGAAGACGAAGAATAAATATAAACAAAATCCAAAGTCAAATTGTAGCTACAATGATGATTCAGAGGAATATGAAGAGGTGGCTAACTTCGTTAGAATGCTGAAAAAGGGAACCAACAAATACAAAGGTATCATTCCATTGATTTTTTTTAATTGTGATGGTGTTTGTCATTTTTCCAATAAATGACCTTATAACAAAAAGAAAATAATGAAGAAGAATATGACCCTAAAAAGAAAAATCAAATTCAAAAGGGTAGAAGAAACAAAGAGAAGTTTTTCAAGAAAATCCTTTGCACTAAGGAAGAAAATTCCTCATCAAACGAAGATGAAGTCAGTGACAATGATACTAAAAGGGTACTATTCATGGCAGTAGAAGACTCTGATGAAGAAGGATCCAAAGAAGAATATGAAGAGGAAGAAGTCGATTAAAAAGAAGAATTGTTGAGTTCCATAGAAGTTATTAAAAGGGAAAAGAAGAAAAAAAATTCACTATAGGCAAAACTAACTTAGAACTCCAAAAAATTGAGTAGACAATCACGGAGCTAAAACTCCAGGTAGAAGAAGACAAGAGAATTAAAGAATCACTTAGACGATAGTTGGAAGAAATAGACAGTACCATTCAAGGCCTGGAAGATGAGATAGTCACTCTAAGAAAATATCTTCAGAAGAAGGACATGCAACAAAACAACACTAGAATATTGGAAAATATCATTAATAGTCAAAGACCTTACTATGACAGATCTGTATTGGGATACAATAATACATAAATAAGGAAAGGTTCAAGCTCCAAAATGAAATAGAAAGAAGCAAAACCAAGAAGCTATGAAAAAACCATTAGAGGTCCCTTGAAAGAAGAAGACAAGAAGACTCAAGGGGAATATTACAGAGACACTACACCACCTAGAATATTCAGAAGTCAATATGAACACCAAATCAGCTATAGAAATACCTCAAGAAGAAGAAGGATTCAAAACAGAAACACCATTCAGAAGATATTCTACTCCCAGGTATCAAACTATTTTTCTTGGTTCATGTTATAGTTTTGGGCACAAAGCTGTGAATTGTAGAGACAATACCAAGAATAGAAGCAATGATGAAGTTTATACAATAATTAGTTATACAAGAAGATCTCATGAAGCAAAAAATAGAAGCTACAACATATTTGGATCATTAAGTGATGAGGTAGAATGCTACACATGCAACAAATTTGAACATATAGTTAGAGATTGCAGACTCATTGTTCCTCCAAGGGAACCAAAGAAGAATATCAATAGTCATAAGAAGGAACCACAAAGGATATGAATGAGAAATAAAGATCAATTCAAAATCGAAGAATGCAATCTTTCTCTACAAGCTCAACACCAGAAACATGGATGGTATGTTGACAGTGGATGCTCAAAGAATATTACAAGTGATAAGGACATGTTTCTGACATTGAAGAAGGAAATAGATGGATCGGTTTCATTTAGGAATGAAAACTCGACTAGGATTATTGGAAAGGGCATAATCAAACTCAGAAGTAAGGATGCCACAACATAACATGTTTTATTGGTCGAAGACATGAAACACAATTTGCTATGTGTAATTCAAATGTGTGATCAAGGACACAAACTTGTGTTTGATTCAAATAAGTGGGAGATAAGGAAAGTAGAATAAGGCAAGTTGGTAGCTACAAACGTGAGAAATCCAAGGAACATATATGTTCTAAATAAAATAGGAAAATAAATATGTTGCTTAGGAAAGGACAATGAAAGTTGGCTCTGGCACAAAAGAATGGGTCAAATGAATTTTGATAATCTTGTCAAATTCAACAAAAAGGAGGCTGTAAGAGAAATGCTTGAAATCTCGAAGCCAACAAACATTCTATGCAAGCACTGTCTACAAGGAAAACATACCAAAACAAAGTTCAATTCAAAGGAATACTCCACAATAAAACCACTAGAGATTGTACATACTGATTTAGTTGGACAGAAAAGAACAAAAGGATTGAAAGGTGAACAATACTTCATGCTACTAGTTGATGACTACACAAGAATGGATGCATTTGTCTTTCTAAATAAGAAGGCATAGGAATTCAAAAACTTCAAGGCATATAAAGAGATGGTTGAAACTGAGACAGAGTTGAAAATCAAGTGTTTAATATCAGACAATGGAGGAGAATTTACATCCAAGGAATTCATGGAATTATGCAACAAGCATGGGATAAAGAGGCAATTCTCAGAAGCCAAGACATTTCAACAAAATGGAGTTATTGAAAGGAAGAAAAGAATAGTACAAGAAATGAACAAAACCATGTTAATGGATTCTAAGTTGACATATGTCTTTTGGGTACAAGTAGTGCATACAAAAATTCACATTCAGAACAAAGGGATGCTCAGAAATAAAAGTGATAAGACTCCATACGAACTATGGAAAGGAATACCAAAAAATGTGAAGCACTTCAGAGTCTTCAGAAGAAAATGATACATCAAAAGAGAACATGGAAGAATTGGAAAATTTGATTATCGACTCGATAAAGGCATATTGGTTGGGTACTCAAGCAAAATAAAAGCATACAAATGTTTCAATTTGAGACTTAACATAATAGTAGAAAGCATCAATGTGACGATTGATGAGATAGATGGTCGAATGATAAAGGAGAGTAGAAAATATTCAGTGGAAGATCACAAAGAAGATTTGAAAGAAGAAGAAGTAGATGAAGAATCAGATGAAGAAGAAGAGAATATAGAAGAAGCACAAGAACAATAGGATCTTTGAGTACCTCCAAAGGCACCCAACATACGAGTGCAGAAGAATCATCCATCATAACAGATTATTGGAAATAAATATGCATGATTTGAAACCAGAAGAAGAATCTACTCGCGAAAACAACAACATCTAGAACTACTATCTACTATTGAGCCGAGGATTTTTTAAGAAGCCAACATGTTAAGCCATAATATTGGCTCATTACCCCTTAATTGGGGCATATTATATTAGTAATGTTATTTTATTTATGTTGGCTTTANGCCATTAGTTGTAATTATACCTCCTAGTCTCCTATATATACCAAGGAGACATTTTCATTTTGAATCATCTTGTACTTGAAAATTTAAGTGGGGTAAAAGGAGTTTGCCCCCTCAAAGAGGCTTATTATCTGAAATTATCTCTTTTTCAAGGCGATGAGTACTTTTCCTGAGGTTTTTCTATGCTATATTGATGTTTGGTTCTTAACATATGGTATCAGAGCTCAAGGTCTTGGGGTTTCACTGCTACATCTAAGACACTATGGCATTTTTGCTATAACTTTTTTTCTACAATTTTTCAGAAGGAACTTCTTGGAGGATATTTATTATACGGATCAAGGTACGTTGGGTTAAAAATTCATCTCCTAAGGCCTTATAATTTCGGAGATACAACATGTACAAGATAGGGTTCGGGAATCATCCTGAAATGAGTCATTGCGAAATTTGCGCTATAAACAATTTTTTGTAACATTTCAGACCCTAAAATCTGGATGAAATTTATAGAACTTAGTAAGGTATATTTGGTAAAAAGGTCAGCTTTTGGGTCATCTTAAATTTGTAGATACACCTTGTGTAAGATAGGGTATCTGACTAGTCCTATTGACTAGTCTCAAGAAGGTGTTCCAAGTAAAACAATCATAACTTCTTGCTAGAGTATCCAAATTGAGTGGGACTGGTTTCATTGGATCATGGACAGTCTGTAGTATTTTGGGTGTGAGTTTCAGAATTTGATATCAATTATTTTATGTGGGGCATGCTATACAAGTGAGATCTCTTGGAAAGGCCAAAAATCGGCAAGTTGTGAGGAAGTTACCGTAAATTCCACTTGGCACATCTAATTTTGATCAGACCTATGGAATTCCAAAGAATAAATATCATAGAACTACCTAAAAGAAAGTTTCATACCCATAAGGGCCAAAACTTGGGAGATAGAATAGAATAAATATTGTCTAGCAGAACCGCCTCAAAATCAAGATTCAAAAGTGATACTTGGCCAACATACCACCAAAAAAGGGACCTTCTACACCAAATAAGCCTCCAGAAAATCCTAATTGGACTCTTGATGAACATGAAGAAATGCGTAGGGACATAAATGAACTACAAAAGAAGATGGATTCAATGGAAGCTAAGTTGATGGATTCAATAGAAGCTAAGTTGGATACTAAGATGGATTCAATGGAAGCTAAGATCATGGAAGTAATGAAAAATTTTGTAACAGAGAAGACACTCAAAAGTGAAAATGCATCCCATGAAATTCATGATGAGGACACAAGGAAGGTGAATCAAGAATGGACAAACTCCAACTTTGGTTTGAAGACCAACCACGTTCCTAAGATTGATATGAGGAAGTTTGATGGCAAGGACC
>JASDQU010189242.1:3967-20321 GCA_032191745.1 Picea mariana | reverse complement strand
TGATAGATCCAGGTTGCGTTGGAGTATATTCAGTGTACTGTTGCATAGATCCACATTGTATGTCTGGTGGCTATGTTCAAATTTGAGTCTTTAACACATAGATCCACAGTTATTTTTGGTGGCTATGTTAAGATTTGAGTCATATCAGCATGGATCCACAGTGTATGTTTCGTGGCCATGACCTATCTTACGTGACATGGATCTTTTCATGTCAGCATTTATTCTTTGAGTAATTTGTATTCTGAGTATGGGAATGCCTACCTCAGTGATGATATATTATTTTACTATATTTCCTTGTTTGTTGGATGGATCCACAGTGTATGTTTCATGGCCATGACCTGTCTTACTTGACATGGATCTTCACATGTCATCATTTATTCTTTGAGTCATTTGTATTCTGAGTATGGGAATGCCTACCTCAGTGATGATATATTATTGTACTGTATTTGCTTGTTTGTTGGAAGGTTTTCGACCGACTGTTCCTACAAAATATTTCAGCTATCACACACTCGACAAAGTATTTCAGCTATCACTCTATTCTAACTTCATACATTGGGGGGCTCTCTGTTACACATTATTTTCATCATCCCTATGATTGTTAATGATGTAAACCTATCTGTTGCCTTCAGAGGGGTCAGTGGCCTGAGTTCCTAAAGAGAGAAGGGAGAAGAACTTCTATTGAGAAAAGAAGTTGTTTTTTCCTATGTAAAAACCTTATAAAAAGGGAAGTTCGTAGGTTTCTATATAGGCAAGGTGCGAGAATGACCCATTCTCATAGGTTGCATTATAGCTAGGGTGAGAGATGTTCACAGGTTGCTCTATAGCTAGGGTGCGAGAATGCCTACACGTGGGAATTCCAAAACTGCTTGCGGATGTATCCAAATGGAGCCTTCTTCATCCAACTTGGGAAGGTTGGTTTTCATTTGGCACTTAGTTCCAATCACCTTGTTTAAGAAAGAAACATGAAAAATAATATGGAGCTTAGAATAACTAGAAAAAGCTAACTAATAAGCCACCTGTACCACATGCTTGAGAATGATATGAGGACCATAAAATTTGGGTGCCAGTTTCGGACAATGGTCATCCTTCAGGGAATTTTTCTTGTAAGGTTGCAGTCAAAGAAACACCTGATCTCCTTCTGCAAATTGACATTCAAAGTGACCTTGATCTGCTTTTTTCTTCATGCTATTCTAGGCCATGACCAAATTCTCTTTGAGGGTACGAAGAATATCTTCTCGAATTGTAAATGTTTGGTCAACTACCTGGACCTTCGAGACACATGGAAAGTATGAGAGAAATGAATGTGGCTTTTTTCCATATACCGCTGCAAAAGGAGTCATGCGGGTAGTTGTATGGTAAGAATTTTTGTACCAACATCCATCTAGTAGTAACCATTGAGCCCACTGATTTTTCCTTTCCAATGAAAAATATGTTTGCAAATACTTGTTGAGCACTTTAGTTTGACCATCAGTCTAGGGATGATAAGTTGTGCTAATATGCAATTGGGTTCCTTGTAACTTGAAAAGTGAAAGTTAGGTCATGATTAGAAACAATAGAATGAGGCATGCCATGAATCTTGAAGACTTGATCCATGAAAAGTTGAGCCACAGTGGAGGTTGTAAATGGGTGTTGAAGAGAATATAAATGAGCATACTTGGAAAGACAATCAACTATCACCATGATGAATGATTTATTTCCCGATTTAGGTAACCCTACAATAAAATCCATAGAGATATCTAACCAATAACAGGTGGAATCAGAAGTTGTTGTAGTGTTCCAGGAGATTTGACTGTTTCTCCCTTGTGGCATTTACAAACATCAAATTCAACCACAAAATTGTGAACTTCCTATTTCATACCATCCTAGAAAAAAAATGTTTGACCCGGTCATAGGTTTTGGTAAACCCAGACTGCCCAATGGTGGGTGTAGCATGAAGCTCATAAAGTACCTTGGATTTAATTTTTTACTATTTTCTTAAATATAAATGGTATTTGTATCAAATATCATCATTGAGCCAAGAGTACTTTGGGGAGACTAGAGAATTTCCTATAATTTTTGTATCAGATGAAATCTTTTTGGATCGTGTAGCCATTCCTAGAAAACAACTTGAAACCAATCTAGTATAATGAAGGAGAGAGAAAAAAGGGACCCTTCATCTTCATATTTTATGGAAAGTGCATCAAAAACCACATTGTCTCTTCCTTTATTGTAAAGGATATCATAATAATATCCAGGGAGCTTAGTCACCCATTCATGTTTCTCTAGGGAGGAAAGGTGTTGTTCCAAAAAATAATTGAGGCTTTGATGATGTGTCTTAATTTGGAAGTGTTTCCCCAATAGATAAGGGCACCAAATATCCATGACATCCAGAATAGACACCACTTCCTTTTCATAGATTTATTTTCCAAAATGTCGCTATGATAGTTGTTTGCTGGTAAAGGCCAAAGGCCGACCCTATTGCATAAGGACTATGTCAAATCCTTTCCCAGAATCATCACATTCCAGGACAAAGGTATTTATGAAATCAAGAAGGGCTGGGACTAGAGTGGTGCACATGGCCATATTCAAGGTTTGAAAAGCTTGAGCAGTTGTTGGAGTCCAAGTGAAATAATTCTTTTTAAGGAGAGCAGTGAGAAGTGCCACAATATTTCCATAATTTTTAACAAGCTTGCGATAATAACCCGTTAAACCTAGAAATCCACGCAAGATTTTGAGATTCTTTTGGTGAGGCCAATATTTCATAGCTTCAATCTTTTTAGGATACACCCTGAAACCATCCTTGCCAACAAGATGACCCAAGTACTCAACTTTTGAGGCACCAAAAGAGCATTTATATTGTTTGAGGAAACATTGGTGATGAGAGAGTAGATGGAGAACTTAATCTATATGAGAAAGATGGGTTGTCCAGGTTTTACTATAGATAAGGATATCATCAAATAAAAATAAGACAAAATTACAGAGAAAATGACAAAAGACATGATTCATGAGGCTTTGGAAAGTGGAGGAAGAATTACACAAGACAAATGGCATGACCATAAACTCATAGTGGCCCTCATGAGTTCTAAATGAAGTCTTAGGAATGTCTTCCTCATTCATACAGATCTAGTGGTATCCCAAACAAAGATCAAGTTTAGTAAAGAACTATGCACCACTCAATTCATCTAAGAGGTCATCATTGACAGGAATGGGAAATTTTTCTTTAATGGTGAGTTTGTTGAGGGTGTGGAAGTTAGGAAAGATGCACCAAGAACCTTATTTATTAAGGGCCATGATCATGGGAGAAGAGTAGAGGCTCGTACTAGGGCAGATAACACCCGTGTTGAGCAATTCTTGAACATTTTTCTCAATTTCATTTTTTTGGGAAAAGGGATGATGATAGGGATGAATATTGGGAGGAAGGATTCATGGGACAAGGGGAATGGAATGATCATGAACACCAAGGTAAGCAGGTAGTCCATAGGGAGTGGGAAAAACCACTTGATGTTTAGAAAGGATGGATTGTAGGTCCTGCGGCACAGAGGGTGTCTTTGTGGCTTGTATGTCATGGAGTTGGGAAATAATTCCAGAATGACCTTTTTTTGAGTAGATTTTCCATGTGATGGGAACTGATGATCTCCAGGCAATTGATGGTAATGCCTTGGAACTTATATTTTTGGCCCTCCTAGTCAAATTGCATGGTTAATTCCTTAAAATCCATGAGAATGGGACTCAAAGTCCTTAGCCATTATGCACCCAACACAATATCACAACCACCCATGTCGATAGAAAACATATGATATTTCATGTGGTACTCACCAATTTGGAGACAGACATTTTTAGAATTCCCTCCACATTTCATGGACCCTCCATTCGAAATCATGATTTGAAAAGTATTGACGACATGAATATAGAAATTAGTTTATTTGGCAATGTGGTGATGAATAAAATTATGGGTTATTCCACTATCAACAAGAATGGTGACCTTCCTATGCTTAATGCAACCAATTAGCTTGAGGGTTTGGGGATTAGAGAATCCAGTCAGAGCATTTGGGAAAATGACCAGTTCTACTTCGGGAGGGTCTAAGGGAGGGGTCATGTTAGTGGGTTCAGGTGACATGGACACAAGGGGAGCCTTAGCATAGTCTTCCAAAACATTCTCTGAGATGGCCCTAAAACGATTTTGTTCCTTACAATTGTTCTTAGGAAAATATTTGTCATCACAATTATAACAAATTCCTTTGAGTTGGTGTTCATCCATTTCAACCCTGGTCAATTTGTGGATCTTTAGTGGAGTATAAGGAGGAGTGGGAGTGACTGGTTTAGTGTGAAGAGTAAAGGAGGTTTTTCAGTTTTGTGAAGATACAACATGTTGTGCTTCCTTATCTATTTTAGTAGTGTCCACCCAACTCTTAGGCTGAGCCATGAGGACATGGGCATGAATCTCATACTTGAGGCCACTGATAAAACATTATCGAGAAAAATCATCATACATGCACTCTGTACAAAAATCCAATCGATCAAAAGAGGCTATAATGTATTCCATTGTGCCAGATTCTTTCAATTTTGTCAAATAGACCAAATGGTTCGTGTCAATGTCAAAGAGTTCATAAAGCACTGCCACAAAGTGTGTCCGAGCCACATACCCTTGGCGGGCATTTTTTCTCCATTTCCACCATTTCCAATGTCCTTGATCTAGATGTAGAACACCATAATAGAGTTTGGACAACTCATCTATAATTCCATACAAAGAGAAATAATGTTCCATTTGAGTTATCTAGACAATGGGATCTGAGTCATCAAATTTTTTCACATCCACACATGGAAGGTGAAGTTCACGTTGAAAGTGATGGGGATGAAAATTATGGGAATGAGAATAGTTTCATATTCAATTTGCAAAGGTGGGTCAAAAGAGGGAAATATGCAGGGATATGCATATTGTTGTAGACCACTGTAGTGAAGGATTTAAGCTGGGTAGCAAGGTATTGTTTGAGGTATTTTTTGAGGTCCTCTCTCTTTGCGTTGATGGAGTAATGCATGTTTTTATTGATGGTGGCAATATTGGAACTAAGTTGTCTCACTTCTTGTTGGGCTTCTGTGAAATTAGTGTGCAAGGCATTGAAGTGACATTCCAAGTCTAGGCTATGGGTGTGGGCCATGATGAAAAGGGAACACAAAAAGGGGTGGGTGGGACCACACAAAAAATGGGTTATAGGTGAAGTGTATCAAAATGATCATGGCGATGAGTTGAATCCAATGGGGTAAATCCCAAATAAGGGTGTTGGAAGGGAGTCAGGTCCACTAGAAAAATAATTTGTTGAAAAATGATAGGTATGACTGCGATACGGGAAAAGAGATAAATCCAAGAATACTATAGTGATGAAATGCCCAAATGATTAACAGGAAGAAATTTGTAGTAATTTCATAACCTGAATGTAGGAGACACAGTTGCGCGTAAATAGATCTTGTATGTTCTGATTTTTTTTTCGTCCCAAGGGTTAGGGTATTCAATGGTTCTACATATAAGGGTTTTCCCCGTGTTATAGCTCTCTGATATACATGTGGGGTCCAACAGTAGTACTCAACCCAATATCTCAGGGCGCCAACTAAGGAGGATAGACCATGCCCTTAGCCATATTACCTGACTACCCAGGTACTATATGTCAGTGTTTCATGGAAACCTGCACAGGAGATCTAGCTAAAGAAAGTACAAACAAAGATTATCAAGAAAGGAAGAGAGATTCAATATGGAAGAATGAGAAAATATATTCACACTACTCCAATGAGCTGATGGTTGATACATAGATCATGATCAATATGATATAATGAATGAGTGGAATACACTAATATATAGGGAAAAACATTCCATAATTAAGAAAAGCAATCAAGCAGTTAGCTTTCCTTGGGAATGCATGCATGCATAATAGTGATGGTAAAAATAGAAAGTCTAAAATAGAACTAGTCAGTTAATTCCCACTAAACTAGTGTGTCGAAAATATAAATTTCTCCACCACCCCCCTTGAACATCACTATGGAGTAAAAAATGATTCCCGGATACTAGGCCATTTTAGGTACTCATGTACAATGCAACTAATGAAAACTGAATAAAAACGAGGAAAGAGGGAAAACCACGTGGGAACAAAAAACACCCTCAAAATATAATGTATCAAAAGAAGAAAATGTCAGTTGCTACACAACTGTGTTCTTCACTGCAAGATGATCTCACAAATTCTGAAACTTCTTCTCACTAAAAGTCTTCGTGAAGATGTAGAAATCTTTATGGATCTGATGAAGTCCTTTGGAAACTTGTCAAGCCTTGTACCTCTTGATCTTGTGGACCCATCTGCACCTGAAAATATTCCTTTATGGTGGATGTGGAACTAGATTCCAAGTCTAGTTCTGTAGGAGTGAGTCATAATCCTTCTACATGGTTGCTTTCCATAATGGATTTCCTACAACCCTATTGTAGTTTTGTGGATCAATAGATTGAACCATATAGCAATGAATGGGCATCATAGGTTCTGAAGATGAAAGTACATGAGAAGGATCCTCATGCTGAGATAGAGTCATCCTCGAATCCCATGGATTCCCTGCAAGGTTGCCTGCTTCCTGAAGTGTGGTCTATGCCTTCTTGGTTATCTTCTGAAGCTTCAGCATTGGCTTCTTATATGGTTGTACTAACTGCTTATTTCCATGTAGAGAATCTGAGTGTATGGAATCATCTCTGATGTCTGAAACTGATGGAAGAACAAGATTATATGCATGTTGCAATGGAGGTGCATGCAAAGTACTCTCCTTATGTGTAAGTAGAATAGAGGAGCCATCATCAGAAAACTTAGTGAATTTATACAACCTTGAATTATGATCCACCTCACCAATTGCAATGATGGAATTGTCATGCATGTCAATTACTGAAACTAAATCTAATGTAAATTCTATCTTTTTACCTTTCTAAGTGATTTGACAAACTGAGAGCAGATTCATAGAAATCTTTGGAAAATGTAAAACATTCTCAAAAATGCCATTGTGGAGTTCCACTCTCCCTTATCCTGCTACTGCTACTGGAGTATCATCCCCCATGAGAATAGGAGGTCTTGAGCATGGATTCAAAGAAGATAAAACTTCCAATTTTGCTGCCATATGATGGGATGCACCAGAATCTACAATCCACGAATCAGATGAGGAATTAATTGAAATAAGAGAATGATGATTACCTTTCGTAGGAGAAGGATCTTCTTCCTTCTGCTTCTTGACTCCCTCTGGAATGAAGTTTCCAAGGTTGTTCTGATGGAGTTCCTATGCCATCAGATTGATATGTTTCTTCATGCATGTGGATTCTTTATGATTTGGTTTATTGCAGTAAGTGCACTGCTTTCCCTACTTCTTCGAATCTGAAGAGTCTTTGGAACCTGAATAATCATTAAAGTGTTTGGAATATCCCTCCTTCTTGTTCTATTTGGATGACCCTTTTCCATCATGCATGGTGAGTGCATGTGCTTTGGGATCTTTCATGAGGCCGATCTGTATGATTTTTTTCTACTCTTGTGTAAGAGACTCAATGAACTGAGCCATTGTAGTCATTTTCCAATTTGTTTCAAAAAGACATCTGCCAGAATGGAAATTGGAGACATATACAACGTATTCTGGTCCTAGCTTGGCCAAGATTGTTAGAATAAGTTGTTTCTCTTGTGTAGACTTATCAATACCACATTCACCCAAGCTCAATAGCAAATATTTAAATCTAGTAAAAAAATCTTGTATATTATCAAAACTTTTAGGGTCTAAGGTATTCAACTCTACCTCAAACATATGACCTTGCATCTCATCTTCCTTTCCAAAGAGTCCTTCCAAGGTGGTCCAGATCTCGTTTGGAGTCTTGCATGTAGCAACATGAAACCATAAATCAGTGGATATCTCAAGAAGTAGTCCTATGGCCTCATCCTTATGGTTCGCTCATCTCATCTTCTCAATCGTTGATGTAGGTTATGTTTCTGTCACCATCGTCAAATTATATAGTCCTTTTCTTTTGAGCTGGAATGTCACCTTGGGCTTCTAATCAAAATAATTGTATGGTGTGAGGATTACCACCAAGTTTGACTGTATAGTGGTGTCATATCTATATCTCTCACTATTTCTAATAACCCCTAAAAATTTAATCTCGATCTGCAAGTGAAAAATTAAGAAATCACGACAGAAATGGCACTTTAAGTGAAAATTCGTATAAGTTTCAAGAGATGATCTTGCGACTTACTTTCTGAGAAAATGATAAGGACTCTCGCCAAATGGTTCAACCCACTTCAAAAATGGGTTGATTTACTTCTCATGCAGGCCATTTCCTCAAAACATTAATATTTTTGGGAGCAATCACTATAGAAAGGTACAACCACAGATTCATATCAGTTTCAGGAGGTTATCTTGTGGCTTACTTTCTGAGCAAGCGGCGAGGAATCTCACCAAATGGTTGAAAACCCATTTCCAAAATGGGTCGATTTACATTTTTTGTGGGTCGTTTCCTCCAAAATGTAATATTTTTGGAGGAATAACTTCTGAAAGATACAACCATGGATTTATCTCACCGAAACCCTGATTTTCCTTATTCTTTGGCTTGTCTGGCTTGGTCCAAGAAGCATATCTCTAATACCATTCAGTGTTTCATGAAAACCTGCACATGAGATCTATCTAAAGAAAGTAAAAACAAATCTTATCAAGAAAGGAAGAGAGATTCAATATGGAAGAATGAGAAAATATATTCACACTACTCCAATGAGTTGATGATTGATACATAGATCATGATCAATATGATACAATGAAAGAGTGGAATGCACTCATATATAGGGAAAAAAATTCCATAATTAAGAAAAGAAATCAAACAGTTAGATTTCCTTGGGAATGCATGCATGCATAATAGTGATGGTAAAAATATAAATTCTAAAATAGAACTAGTCAATTAACTCCCACTGAACTAGTGTGTCAAAAATAGAAATTTCTCCAACACTAAAGAGTATCTTCCCGAGTGTTATTCTCTGTGGCACTATAACGTCTAGGTGGACGATTGGTTTATCTATGGAGGGATTTAGGAGATATAGGTCGATCCATATACATGTGTTGTCTGATGCACTACCACTTGAAGGGGTACCCACAAGGGTTAAAAAGGTGGTCAATAGATGTGCGCTTAAGTACCACTTGTATTTCTTGCATGTATGAATCCCTGACCACGGTTTTATGCATGTATTGAACAATATATGTACCTTAAATACGTCGAAATAGTCTTTACCCTGAAAAAAAATTAAACCACAATTTTCTTTCGAGGAAGGTGCTTTGATACTACTTGTAATATTCTAGATATAAAATAGTACGCAGAGAAAAAATAATTAGCTAGAAATGGCATATAAACAATGATATAACCATAACAACACCACAATAATACCAAAATAATACTAGAATAACACCAGAAAGAGCACTTGGATTATTGAGAGCAATGTTCACTTGCCTCTTCAAGCGGGACACCTCCAACAGAGCATAGCTCTATTACAATAATATCCAAGACAAAACTTCTCCTACCCTTGACTCCTATTTATCCTAAATATTTCTATCAAAAGAACAATCTAGAGGAAGATCATTCTAGAAGCAGAAGCTTCTATTAGGTCTTCTTAAATTTGACTTATTCTTCCTTATTGCTAGGCCTTATTAATATTGACCTTTATTACATGGAAATATATTATTCTACCTATGTGAGGGGTTAGGTCCCTAACAATATATATATATATATATATATATATATATAATGGATTGAATGAAAGTTCATTCTATCAAGTTAGTGCATGTTCACAAGACAAGTCTTGTTATGAGGCTTGGATTCGTCATTTCTCAATTGGATCTGAGAACTAAAAGATGGGTCTTGTATCAGAGAGTTGTATCTCTCATATTCAGTTGAAGTTGAATATATTAAAGGATTGACTTTATTTTTATTCATTCAAGTTAAATAAATAAAAGAAAGATATTTTATCTACTTCATACAGTTTTTGTTATACATGTTTATGAATAATTAATTGAGTTGCATATATCTTATTCAGTCAATTAAATTTATCCATGAAAGTGTGAAAAGGATTCAAAAGTTCCAGACACTAATTCACCCCCTCGCCTCTTAGTGTCAGTGTGTGTTTCAACACATGGGACCCTAGTATATGGTTTTACTTCCTCATAACACACATTGGGGAAAACACTTTCATAATCGGGATGGAATGTAATGTATCTAGGGAGATAATATGGGGTACCTAGGGAGGTACCCAAGGGGAATAATAGTAGATATGTATTGTTATGTATAAAGACTACTTTTAATAAATAAGGCCTAGTGTGAATACAATAAATGTAAGGGGGATTACTAGAAGGTTATGATTCTAGAAGGTTCCTCCTATAGAATGTTCTTAGGTGATTTGTAGCACTATATAAAGGGGTGTAAACAATGTAATGGTAATGTTGAAGAAGTATTGTATTTGGAGGGTAGCTCAACATGAGGTTTCCCCCTCAAAGAGGCAAGTTATTAGGAGTGGATCCCTTCCTTAAAAGGATATATTTTATGGTGTTTCCCTACCCTAAGATTTTTCATAATAATAAAGGAGATTTTATGTATTTCTCTCTGTATATTTTGTGGTTATTTTTTATTTAGAACTTTGGTACTTAATACAAGGAGGAATCCTCCCACAATTTATTTCTAAAATGAAAAGTTGAAATATATATGGAGAATGGACACACAAGAATGTCAAGTGAAATTTTATCACCCTCATGATTAGAAACAACTAATGTTCTCTTGAAGAAAGGTACGACTTTTTAAATTAAAAATAAACTACTCATGGATAGATCTTGGCTAGGTCTCCTAAAGTTTTGTCATGGAAAATGTGGATTTCCCACAATCAACATATATTTCATGGGAATCCCATGAATCCTCGTCAAATTGTTGAGGAAAAAAAATCCCTTTTAGAGGAACCCATTTACATCAAGGGTAAGTGTCCAAATTAGTTCATGTGTTACTATCTATATGAATAAGAATGTCTCCAATATCTTTTGAATATATCTCTTTGTATGAATGCTCAAATTTTTCCCTAACCATCTTTGAGTGACACTTGGAAAATAATATTTTGGTCAATGGATGTCTCAACAACGAATGCATATTCTATTTTTTGATGGGGCCTCACAAGGTAATCCATGTGTGAGAAGTGCATGGAGGATAATATTTTACCCTACGTGAAATTATGAGATTACATATTTCTAGAGTTAGGACATGCCATAATTAACAAAAGAGCTTGCAACCTACCACGGAATCATTCTCCTATAAGAGAGTAATAAAAAAAACATTTTCATGATTGTCTACTAATCCATGATCATCTGAGTATTGGTCCATGGAAAATCTCCTTTCTATCCATGCATGGCTCAAGTTTTCCATTAAATAGTCATTTCTATAAATTGTTTTCAATGTTACCCTCTTCCAAGTAATGCAAGGTTATAACTCTAAGGAAGATGAAATGGAAAATGAAATATTATTAAATCTGAAAGTTTTTTTGGGGTGTGGTAGGAGTGTAAGGAAAGAACATGAATCCTCTCAATCGCATGAATATGGATAATATTAATTGGAAGAAGGTGACCTTTGGTATTCCCTCCCCCTCTTGCCACATCATATGGGCATTAAATTAATCTATGAAAGTGTGAAAAGGATTCAAAAGTTCCAGACACTAATTCACCCCCCACCTATTAGTGTCAATGTGTGTTTCAACACCTGGGACCCTAGTATATGGTTTTACTTCGTCATAACAAGCATTGTGAAAAACACGTTCATAATCGGGATGGAATGTAGTGTAGCTAGGGAGATAATATGGGGTACCTTGGGAGGTACCTAAGGGGAATAATAGTAGATATGTATTGTTATGTATAAAGACTACTTTTAATAAATAAGGCCTAGTGTGAACACAATAAATGTAAGAGGGTTTACTACAAGGTTATGCTTCTAGAAGGTTCCTCCTATAGAATGTTCTTAGGTGATTGGTAGCACTATATAAAGCAGTGTAAACAATGTAATGGGAATGTTGAAGAAGTATTGTATTTGGAGGGTAGCTCAACATGAGGTTTTCCCCTCATAGAGGCAAGTTATTAGGAGTGGATCACTTCCTTAAAAGGATCTATTTTATGGTGTTTCCCTACCCTAAGGGGTTTCATAATAATAAAGGATATTTTATGTATTTCTCTTTGGATATTTTGTGGTTATTTTTTAATTAGAACTTCGGTACTTAACACAAGGAGGAATCCTCCCACAATTTATTTCTAAAATGAAAAGTTACTTGGAATATATATGGAGAATGGACACACAAAAACATCAAGTGAAATTTTATCACCCGAATGATTAGAAACAACTAATGTTATCTTGAAGAAAGGTATGTCTTTCGAAATTAAAAATAAACTATGCATGGATAGATCTTAGCTAGGTCTTCTGAAATTTTGTCATGGAAAATGTGGATTTCCCGCAATCAACATATCTTTCATGGTAAGCCCATGAATCCCCATCAAATTGTCGATGAAACAAAATCCATTTTAGAGGAACCCATTTACATCAAGCGTAAGTGTCCAAATTAGTTCATGTGTTACTCTCCATAGGAATGAGAATGGCTCCAATATCTTCTGAATATATCTCTTTGTATGAATGCTCAAATGTTTCTCTAGCCATCTTTCATCTTTGAGTGACACTTGGAAAATAGTATTTTGGTCAACGGATGTCTTAAAAACAAATGTATATTCTATTTTTTGATGGGGCCTCAAAAGTTAATCCATGTGTGGGAAGTGCATGGAGGATAATATTTGACCCTAAAGGAAATTATGAGATTACATATTTCTAGAGTTAGGACATGCCATAAATAACAAAGGAGCTTACAACCTGTTGGACAACTAAGAGGGCGGGTGAATCAGTTGTTATCATGCTTAAATAATTATGCTTCTTTTGAAATCTTTACAAGGCACTCAATGATAATCACAATAATGCAGAGAATTAAACAAAGGCACATTTAGCCTCAGTCACATACATGAGAAAGACAGAGAAAGATAATTCCTGAGGAAACCCATACAGGGTGAAAACCTCTTTTTCTTTATATGATAAGTATTATCTACATTCTTTACATTATCATACATATGAGCACCAACTCATTGTGAGGCTACAACCTCTGGTTTTGCAAGATGCAACTTACTGAGAGCACCGACTCTCTATTTTCTCTAGCACCCACTAGACGAAAGAACTAACCCCATGGTTTCTCTAGCACCAACTAGAAGGAAGCACCAACTCCCTGGTTTCTCTAGCACCAACTAGAAGGAAGCACCAATTCCATGGTTTCTCTAAAACCAACTAGAAGGAAGCACCAACTCCCTGTGTTCAAGCACCCACTTGAACCTTTGAGGACACCAGTCTTCCCTAGCACCTCCCAACCACCATGAATAATAAATTCTTTGTTACTGAAACTTATTACAATGATATAACATTATTCAATGGCTTACCAGCCCGATTGTTGTTCCGTTACGCTGCTCTTCCCTGTCTGCATCAGTGTCTTCTGCATGCCCCTTGCACTTTCTATTCTTCTACCTTTTATACTCTTTGCACCATATACCTTTGATGCAACCTTCCTTTAGAAAGCATCTCTACTCTCGCGCTCTGCCTCCTTGCTCACACTTGAATCCTCCCCATGACAACAACAACCATCTCTTCTTTGTTCATCATTCCTATAGTACATGTGCTCCTTGTGCATGTAATATTTGCCATGTCACTGCATGCTCACACCGTGCCCAATCTTCTACACATCTCCATTGATTTTCCTGATCATCCCAACTCTTCAGCTTCTCTGGTGGTTCCTGCCACACGTTCAGCATCACTGAGTGTTCTGCTAAGAATCCTCAACCTCTTTGGTAGTTGAGACTTCTCGTCTTCTCTAGCATAGTCGAGCTTATGCCTCCTGTTTCAGTTACAGGCTTCAATGCTCATCCATCTGTCAACCCTCCTAACCATCGTCTTGCTTCACTAGACAAATCTCAGAGACTCTTCATCTTCTCTGGCGATCACACAGAGGTCTCTTCGAATTCTCTAGTAGAGACCATCAATGATTTCTAGCAGTTACACTGCGACATGCTTCAGTAGCCCTTCGATCTTGTTCTAATTCACCTGCACCGTTGGATTGATTCCATGGGATTTTGCATTCATTTTGGCATTTTGGCATTCGGCAATTTGACATTCATGTGACCATGCATCTCGACATTCCCAGTCGCGATCCCTGAAACAGATCTTGGTTCCTCTAGCTCTTTTCTCCATCTCTCGCTAATGTGACCAAGGGCTGTGACCACAACCTTATTCATAAGGCGCTTTCATGATTTCACATTTTGTGAGTCTGGAGATGAGACATATTGAATTTCCAAGTCGCAATCCCTGATACCCCGAAATGGCGTGGGATCAATAGTCCTGATCAACACTTGATCTGACGGCTCAGATCATTTCGCAATTTCTCATATCAGGATTTCAACATTCCTCTGATGAATGTTCTTGATGCTTCCAACTCCCGATCCATGAAACTCCGAAAGGGAGTCGGATCAATGGTCCACATAACCCCCAGAGATGGACAGTTGACGGAATTTCGGTGTTTTGCAATTTGGCATTTTGGGACTCCTGATGCTGAGAGTTTCTTAACATCTCTATCTCCCAATTTCTGAAACTCCAAAGTGGTTTAAACTTGCTGACGTCACATGTGTCGAATACCTGCCATGTGTCACCCTGATTCGTAACTTACACATGCTTGAAATGTTGAATCAATCTGACACTTGTCATTACCTGGTTGTGCCACATGTTCCTAGCTGACGTGGTTTGCTGACGTGAGTTGGATCGACGGTCCAGATCACATCTTGATCTGACGGCTGCGATTAAATCGCAATATCGCATATCGATATTTCAGGATTCCTGTGGTTATTATTTTTTGACATCTTCAACTCTCGATCTGTGAAACTCTGAAATGGACTGAGATCAACTGTGCAGATCACATCTTGATCTGACAGGTGAGGTTAAGTCGTGATTTCACATTTCGCGATTTTGAGAGGTTAGGGAACCCCGTTCCTTTGACTCTCCAGTCAGCGAAATGTTGATTTGTGTCCACATGTACTACCTGAAGATGGACGGTCCTCCTTCTTTCGAGATTTTGTGAGCCCTCTACTCCTTTCACTTTAAAGAGCGTGTAGGTTCTCCTCAATCCAACGGTGGTCGAACCCTGTGCTCGGATCTAACGCCCGAGATCTATTCTCCATATCTACGCACTCCTCTTGTCTACATTGGAATCTAACGGTCATCAGGAATTTGGGATGGGATCCAACGATCACTGACGCTTCTCCTATGAGCTTACGCATCCTCCTTACTTGGAAGAATTTCTAAGTTTCAAAGGCCTCGACCTTTGATCTTCCTATGATCCTAAGTACGCTATCTCCCTTGAGCTTTAGTCATGAGTTAACCTCATCTCTGGTGCACACCTACGCACTGCATTTGACTCTGCGTTAATACCTCCTGAGCTTACTTTGTTCTTGTTTTTCCATCAATGCACACTCTGATCCTGCCATCAATGACAAATGCATACTTCCTATAAAGCATGCCAACCATTCTTTGCACTATCTCTTCTGATCTTATCGAGCTTTCTCTGCAGCATCTTCCCAACCTACTTCTGATGTCCGTCTGTTACATTCTTTCTATACTCATGCCATCTTCACTGTTGTACTTGCCATTAATGACAAGCATATGCTACCTGTTAAACATTTTCCAACAATCTCCCCCTTTGGAATTGATGGCAACTAAGGCACCTGAATTCTTTTCTCCCCCTTTGACATCAATGTCAAAGAAGATACATGCTCCCCCTGAGCTATTGCAGTAATTTTAGGAGGCATTAGATATTCAAACAATACAAAACTCCCCCTAACAATATGGACTCTTTTAGGTGTGAAACGAAATGACACCCAACTTCTGTCTGAGATATTCAAATGATGCCTTAGCTAGGGGTTTAGTAAATATGTATGCAATTTGTTCTATAGTGGGAATGTAATGGACCTGAACAATCTGATTGGTGATTTTCTCTCTCAGAAAATGATATTTTATGGAATATGTTTGGTCTTGGAGTGGAAGACATGATTTTTAGACACACTGATGGCACTAGTGTTATCACAATGAATTGGGATCGGTGCAGTGTATTTTACCTCTAAGTCTACAAGTGTCTGAATCAACCATAATACCTGAGTGCAATAGGTAGCAGCAGCAATGTACTATGCCTCTGTGGTTGATAAAGAAATGGAACCTTTCTTTTTACTAAGCCAGGCTACTAAGGAG
>JASDQU010189241.1:0-20375 GCA_032191745.1 Picea mariana | reverse complement strand
TGATGCATCTTCAAACTGTCAAAGAAATGTGGGATAAACTTATTAACAGTTGTGAAGGAAATGAGAAAGTAAAAGATGTCAAACTTCAAACATATAGATTGAAGTTTGAACAAATAAAGATGAATGAAGATGAAACAGTCAACAAGTGTTTTTTAAGAGTTGAAGAGCTTGTGAACGCCATGAAGGGTCTTGGTGAGAAAATTGAAGAGTCATTTTTAGTTCAAAAATTTTTAAGATCTTTGCTTGATAAATTTAATCCAAAAGTCTCTGCAATAGAAGAACTAAATGATCTTAAAACTTTGACCATTTATCAACTCCTAGGAACTCTAACTGCATATGAAATGAGAATTAGCAAAGATAAATCCATTACTAGAGAAGCATCTTTTAAAGCAGACAAGAATATCGATTCAGAATTAGATGATATTGAGGCAAAATTTGTGAGAAGGTTAAAGAAAGGATCAGGAAAATATCAAGGCAAGCTCCCTTTCAAATGTTTTAACTGTGGTAAGATAGGTCATTTTGCATCTAAGTGTCCTCACCAGAAGAAGGATCAGAACTCCAATGATGAAAAGAAATACAAATTTAAGAAATATAGTAAAAAGAAAAGTTTGTGTGCAAACAATTACAACTCCTCAGAAGACATAGATAGTGATTCATCCTNGCTATGGGAGATCTTGATGATGAACATTTAGGAGGTGAAATGGATGATGAAGAAGTTGTGGTGGATATGGAAGGTGAATTAATCAGTGCCTTGGAAGAAATTGATAGACTCGGATGTAAGAAGAGAAAACAAAAATGGTTGTTGATGCAGTTTAAAATGAATGATAAAAAACCTGATGAAGACTTTGCTCTACTAAAAGTGGAGTTAGAAGAGGCAAAGAAAATAGAAGACATTCTGAAAAAACAGTTATCAGAGAAGAAATAAAGGTGTGAAGCCTTAGAAGAAGAGATAGTAAAAACCAGAAAAGAAATGGAGAAGTTTAAGGCATTGTATCAACAAAATCTGTCAAGTATTAAAGCCTCGGAAGAATTAACTTCCATTCTAAATCAGCAAAGGAATCCAGAGTTGAAAGTTGGCTTAGGCTATGAAGAAGGATCAAGTAGTGATCATCCAAGTAATACAGAACCCATCAAGTTTGTCAAGTCTACAATCATTGACAACAACCATTCTGCATAAACAAAGAAAGAAAATCAGCTACCAAGAAGAAATGAAAGAAAAAGTACCAGAAAGAAATCTATAGATTAGAGAAACTATCAGCATGGAAGAAATCGACCCACTCAAAGAAGACAGTCTTCTTCCAGGTACAGAGGATTTTGCTATGGATATTTTTTTTTTTGTTCTAACTTTGGTCACAAAGCTATAAATTGTTCTTTAAGATTTAGATATGAGCAATCAAGTTTTTCAAGGAATAAGTATCTGCCACCACAAAGATTGAGACAGCCAAGCAACAAACAATCACAGACTATAAATCATGTGATGACTGGGAGAAGGACACAGGTGAAACATAACAATAGTTATGATCATAACAATCATTATGATCTGTTATTCAGTGAACCAAAATGTTACAACTGCCATAATTATGGACATAAAGCTGCAGACTGTCACTTAAGGAACTATAAGCCAGATCTGAATCTTGTTGCTAAAAAATTCAAGGTTTGGAAGAAGAAAGAAGATGACCAGTGTGGATTAGTGTTATCATCCCAAAGACAAAAGAATCCATGGTATATTGATAGTGGATGTTCCAAACATATGACTGGAGACAAAAGTAAGTTTCTAACTCTAAGTGAAAACAAATCAGGGAATGTAACTTTTGGAAACGATGCCCCAGGAAAAATAAAAGGTAAAGGAATGGTAAGCCTGGGTAATGGAAAAGGAAAAGCTCAAGATGTGATGTTTGTAGATGGTATGAAACATAATCTACTAAGTTTCAGTCAAGTTTGTGACAAAGGATGTGAAGTTGTTTTTACTTATAAAGATTGTAAAATAAAGTCTTTGAATTCAGGACAACTGGTTGCAAAAGGGATAAGGACAGAAAATAATGTTTATGTGTTAAAAGAAGAAAAAGAAGAATGCCACTTAAGAAAATATGATGAAAGTTGGCTATGGCATAGGAGACTTGGACACTTAAATTTTGATCATTTAATCAAGCTTAGAAACAATGGGGCAGTAAAAGATCTTCTGAAGATATCAAAGCCATATGACTTTGTTTGTAAACCTTGCCAGATAGGAAATCTTACTCGCACTCAATTCAAATCTAAAAACTTTCCTTCAACGGAAAAACCTCTCCAGTTAGTACATATGGATTTATGTGGACCATCAAGAAAAGAAGGTACAGGAAAAGAAAATTATTTTATGTTGATTATTGATGATTATTCTAGACTAACGTGGGTTGCCTTTTTGAAGGAAAAATCTGAAGCATTTGAAAAATTCAATGTGTTTAAGGCTCTGACTGAGAATCAAATAGGAAAAATATTGAAGGCAATAAGGTCTAAAAGAGGAGGAGAGTTTAGTTCATGTAACTTCAAAGAGTTCTGTGATAAACATGGAATCAAACGAGAATACACTATTCCAAGAACTCCACAGCAAAATGGAGTTGTTGAGAGGCAGAATAGATCAGTACGGCAAATGGAAAGATCAATGATGAATGAAAGGAATATACCTCAGACATATTGGGTGGAATCAATCCATACAGCTGTTCACATTCTTAACAAAGCTCATATCAGGCCACACAGTGACAAGACTCCTTATGAACTATGGTTTGGAAGACCTGCTTCAATCAATCATTTTAAAGTCTTTGGGACTAAATGTTATATCAAGAATAATGATGAAAATATTAGCAAATATGATGACAGGGTTGATGAAGGTATATTCTTAGGTTATGCTACAAACAGTAAAGGATATAGATGCTACAATAAGAGGCTGCATAAATTGGTTGATTGTATTGACATAAAAGTTGATGAAGAAATATCGGTACGAAATGTAAGCAGTGTTGAACCAAGCACAGAAGATATAGTTGAAGACGAAGATGAACAGGTCCAAGGATCAAAAAGAGAAGAATATGAATCAGATGAAGATACGAATACTCTGGCTGGCACAAATCAGCAGAAAGAAGCAAAATCACCTCTCAGAATTCTTAGAAAGAATCATTCTGACAATCAGATAATTGGAGATATAAATAAAGGAGTTCAGACAAGAAGGAAATTGATTAAAGACTCAAAACAATCTCATGTTGTTTTTTTATCTATGACTGAACCTAAAAATTTTGATGAAGCCATCCAACATGATGATTGGATTAGAGCTATGAATGAAGAGCTTGATCAGATTGAGAAGAAAAATACTTGGGAGCATGTTCCTAGACCTGAATATAAGAATGTAATAGGCTCCAAATGGGTGTTCAAGAATAAAATGAATGAAAAAGAACAAGTTGTTAGGAATAAAGCTAGATTGGTCTGTAAAGGGTATGCACAAGTTAAAGGACGGGATTTTGATGAAACCTTTGCACTAGTGGAAAGATTGGAAGCCATATTCATGTCATAAGAACTTTAAAGTGTATCAGATGGATATTAAGTCAGCATTTCTTAATGGAGATCTAGAGGAAGAAGTATATATGGAGAAACCTAGAGGATTCTCATTGACAGATAATCTTGATTATGTTTGAAAACTGAAGAAAGCCTTATATGGACTGAAACAAGCACCACGATCTTGGTATTATAGACTGGACAAATTTTTACAAGACAAAGGGTTCAAGAAAGGTACTGTTGACAGCAATCTCTACATTAAATCTGAAGGTGATAATTTACTAATTGTTTTGGTCTATGTAGATGATATTATTTTTTGTTGTACTAATGAATCCTCTGTCCAGTGGTTTGCTAACTCTATGCAAACAGATTTTGAGATGTCCATGATAGGAGAATTGATATACTTTCTAGGTTTACAAGTAAATCAGAGTTCTGCAGGAATATTTATCTCTCAAGAAAATATTTGAAAGAGATCTTGAAGAAATTTTAGATGGAGAATTCCTCTCTTGATAGTACACCTATGGTGGTTGGTTGCAAGCTCAGTAAAGATGATATTTCACTTGATGTTGATCAAAGGACATATCTCTCTATGATAGGCATTATTCTGTACATCACAGCATCTCATCCTGATATAATGCAAGTTGTTGGAATGGTAGGTCGTTATCAGTCTACTCCTAAACAAAATCATTTGGTAGTTGTCACAAGGATATTCAAATACTTGAAGGGAACAATGACTTATGGTATGTGGTATCCTAGAAATCATAATTTTCAGTTAATTGCTTATTCAAATGCAGATTGGGCAAATTGTGTGGATGAGAGAAAGAGCACCAGTGGAGGTGCATTCTTCCTGGGTGACACATTGGTAGCATGGATTAGTAAGAAGCAGGGATCTATTTCCTTATCAACTACAGAGGCAGAGTACATTGTTGTTTCTTCTTGTTGCACTCAGATTTTATGGATGATTCAAACTCTTACAGATTTGAAGGTAAATTATACTGATCCGATTACAATTCACTGTGATAACACTAGTGCCATTAGTGTCTCCAAGAATCTTGTTCGTCATTCCAAGACTAAGCATATCCCAATAAAATACCATTTTCTCAGAGAACAAGTTACAAACAGAGTGGGTCAGCTGAATTATATTCCTTCCATAGAACAGATAGTTGATATCTTTACTAAATCGTTAGTAGCATCCCCTTTTGGATATCTTCGTCAAAAGTTGGGGGTTATAACTTATTTCATCTAATCTATTCACCTAGTCAGGGGGAGTATGTACTACAACAGCTCAGGGCAAGCGTGTTTCTTCTTTGACATTGATGTCAAAGGGGGAGAAAGTGTGATAATTTCAAGTATGCTACAGTGGTATAATTGGATGTTCTTCAAGGGGTTGCCATCAATGCCAAAGGGGGAGATTGTTGGCATGTTTTCAAACAGAGGCAGAGTATGTGTGTTTGTCATTGATGGAAAAGATCACGATCAGTAGTGCAGCGATAATGACATGGCAATGGCAAGTTCAACAGTGATCATTGAATCCCATTCAGATTTCCTGATGACCACCAGATCTGAATTCAGATAGGAGGAGCATGCAGTAGAAGAGAATAGATCTCAGGTGTCAGATCTGAGCCCGAAGTCCGACCTTCGTTGGATCCATAAGAAGGAGCATGATCTTTACGTGCAATATGAAGCGGGCCTACAAAATCCCGAAAGCAGGAGGACCGTCCATCTTCAAGAAGGACATGTGGAAAGCGACTAGAATTTCGTTGACTTGCACATTGGAGGAGTCAACGGAGCATGGTGTGGGAACTCGCAATATGCGAAATTCTGAAATGATCTAGGTCGTCGGATCGAGGATTGATCTAGACCTTTCGATCGAGGTATGTTGGATGTAGAGGACACATGGCGAGCGATTGGCATTTCGCTAACTAGAAAGTCAAAGAAAGGAGGTGCTCTATCCTTTGAAATCATGAAATGTGAAACCACGATTTAATCTGATTCGTTGATCAAAGGGAGATCGTGGACCATTGATCAGGCATGACGAAGGCTCGTGAAGTTGTGAAATCACGATAAGATCTTGATCGTTGATCCAAGAGGGACATGTGGCGAGGGATTAACATTTCATTGACTAGAAAGTCAAAGGAAGGAAATACTCTAACCTTCCAACTCGCGATATGTGAAATCACGATAAGTTCTGGCTTGTGGTCATAGAAAAGGTTACATCGTCAAAGGCTGGAGGAAGGAGCTAGCATAGCTAGGCTCCATTTCAGGTACCGGGAGTCAAGGAGTCAAGGAGACTCATGAGAGAAATCCCGAAACGTGAGATTGTGATGAGATCTAGGCCATCAGATCATTGGAGATCTCGACCATTGATCAGGCTCGATGAAGTTCATAAGTTCACGAAATGCGAAATGCCTTTCGGTGTAGGTTGTGGTCGTCATCGATGGTCATATGAGAGGGAGGAGATAGCATGAAGCTAAGCTCCATTTCAGTGATCGCAACTTGGAGTGTCAAGACCCTTCGACACAGGATTGTCGAAATGAGAAATGTGAAAGGCATTTTGATTAGGCCCATGGTCACAGCAAGTGGGCATATAGGATAAACGCAATACCTTATGGATTTAATCCAATAGTGCTTGTTAATTGGAAATCTAATGGAAGGGCTACTGTTGATCTTTACGATTAATTGTTCAGTTGCGATTTAGTTAGCAGAACCGAATCATGGTTCTTGGATGGTTGGCGATTCAATTGTTGAAGCATGGTTGTCCTAGGGATGTGCGTGGTTGGTTGTTCTAACTGAAAAATGAGTTGAACTGTAGAAAGGTAAAATTATAGTATGCGCAGTGTGAAGAAAACTCAGAGATGAGGATCAGAAGCTGAATAGAACAGACTAGGTGAAGAGAGAAGAATGTGCACATATCAAAGAGCATGAGAAGAACAGAGAAAGAACAGATAGAAAGAGACAGCAAGTCAATCCAAGTATGAACAGAGCAGAAGAATAGTGAAGCAGAGAAGAATTTCAGAACAATGAAGAAATGGTAAGAATTGATATATCTATATTGTTGGTTATTTATTCATTTACCTATAATCAAGGAGGTTGGGTGTTGCTAGGGAGGATTGTGGTCCTCTGATATTCAAGTTGGTGCTTGAATATTGGAAGTTGTATCTTCCATCTAGTTATGGCTAGAAAAACAGGGTGGCAAGGTGGTGCTCGGGAAAACACAGAGTTTTCTGTATGCAAGTTGGTGCTTGTATAAGTGGAAGTAGGTGCTTCCATCCAATTGGTGTTGGAACACTCAGGGAGTTGGTGTTGGAACACTCAGGGAGTTGGTGATTCCTTCTAGTGGGTGCTAGAGAAACCAGAGAGTTGGTGCTCTCAAACAAGTTGGAGCTTGTAAAACAGAGGTAGTAGCCTCACATTGAGTTGGTGCTCAATTATAGATGATGTACAGAACTTAAAAGACTGCCTATCATTTCGAAGAAGAAGAGGTTTTCTCCCTTTATGGGTTTCCTCGTGAAAATATGTCTCTGTGTATATCTTGTATGTGACTGATGCTCATTATTTATGTTGTCCATATGTTGTATAATATTGATGGTCACTTGGAGAAAGATTAAAAATGATTTAATTGACTTAATTGTTTAAGCACAGTAACAATTGATTCACCCCCCCTCTCAGTTGTCTTAGTAATTTCAACAAAGTTTTGATCTATCTTTGTGTCAAGATGTGTTCTCAAGGTATGATATACCAATATATATTCTCAAAGTCTAGTCTCAAGGTTTTCTCTCAACATTTGGTTTGTCAAGGTATATTATCAAGGATTGATCTATCATTATGGTCAAGGTCTAATCTATCCTTATGCGCTACAATGTTGCTCACTTCACCCACGTTGTTATTTAATCTTGCCATAGCCTTCAAGAAATCCACGATATTCACTGTTGATATGGACATGGGGATGTGGCTCATAAAAATGTCATTAAGACATGCTTCATGCTCATGCTAAAATGGTCTTCAAAACTATCAATTATCAATGATGGTTATAACTTATCAAACTATCAGTTATGGCACATGGATGACTAATAGTAATATGCATGAGAACTCTCTATTTTAAACTTATAGTTCTACTCTTGTGTTTCCTTAACGGTTTTTTTCCTTAACGGTTTTTTTTTAACTCTATTTTTTAATTTAATATAAAAATATTTTGATATTATTTTGTACTTGTCATTTTCCCGCCATATTTAGATCTTGGCCTTTTGAAAATGTGGCAGATTTGGATCTGTATATGTATCATGGTAACTTGGTGGATAAGTAACCTCCAAAGGTGGCATATGCATGATAAAGCCTCCTAGAGCCTAACTCTCTCCTCTAAAGATGGAAAAACAACCTCAACCAACCCATCATGCCATCTGAATTCCTCAAAATTTAGAAAGTTCCCTAAGGTAGTTAAAAGGAGTGGACCACATGCTTTCTAGACATGGCATAGAAGGGGCAAGTGAGGGCCAAGGTAGGAACACCTAGAAAATGTGCCCATAATCCATAAGGCTCTAATTACATCCTAATATAGCCTATGTACCCTACGTTGATCTAAATCCACATGGAAATCTCTCAACCAAAGTGTGAAATCATGCACTACTCAACATAACCCTAATTTGGCATGGGCCAAATCTAAGGTTAATATGTCTCAAGTTGACCAAACCTTGTGTTGGGAATAGAAAAAGTAGATGACACTAAACCATAGATTAATTACTTGGTGATCTATAAACTGTCATGGATATTCCATTGGAATAGTTCATCACAACAGATCTTAGAATATTATAAAATCTTATATGATGCAATTTATTTCCCTTATATCCCAGTTTAATTATTATTGGCTTATTGCCAAGATTTATGAAAATAATTGAATATAAAATTGAAAGAATGGGAAAAATATGCACACCATCCAAACAATTGAACACAATATATATCATGGGAAACTCGATAAGGGAGAAAACCCAACTAGAAGGTGAGGTCTATGATCCGCTATCTTTTCTTCAGTTATGAAAATGCAAATACAAAGAAAGGGGCACTCATTGTGGAGTTGCCTATGACTCTATGGCTTGAATGGATACTACAGATTCTTCTTCCTACCTCTATATGTGCTCAAATCCCACTCCTTGGATTCTCTGCTCAACTACGGAACAAGTACAATACAAAATAATGGAACTCCTTCTCTTCTCGGCCACCCAATATTTAACATAGCCCGATAGTCGTCTACGGCTAAGGGTTTTGCATCCTTAGCCCTTAATTAGTGATAAGGTTTTGAACCTTCTATAATATTTTTTAAAGTGCACATGTGGCTAGCCCCACATGTGTGCATAATTGGGGCCAATGTCGAATCCACTTGTACCATGGTGGTCAATAAGGTAGGTCAACTTGTGGGAGGCATAACTTCTGCATACAAGATCTGATTGAGGAAATTTTTGCATCTTTGGAAAGGGATCGATGTGTAGAATAGATTCAAGGGGTTTCCATATATGTTTACAAAGTTTAGAGACCCAAAAATGTCATTTGATGCCTCAAAATGGCTCTGGAAGGTTCCATACCTCGAATCTCCAAACTAGGATATGTCAATAAAATGGGTCATACAAGCCAATTCCTCAGATTTTTCCACCCAAAAAGTATTGATATAGATGATAAATTATATAACGATTCAATCTGAATCACTTGCTGATCTAGATTGGATCATTATATTAATTTTCATCTATCTCGATGCTTTCAAAGTGGAAAAAATTGGAGGAATCAGCTTGCAGGGTCATTTTAATGGCAAGTCTGAGTTTGGGAAATTGGGGTTTGAAACCTTTTGAATCCATTTGAGGCATCAAATGGAATTTTTGGGGGTAAAAACTTTATCATATTTAGCTAGACCCCTTGAAGTTGATCTACACTCATAGACCTTTCTAATGGCACAAAAATCGCGTCAATCAGAGCTCATATGCAAAATTTATGCCTTCCACAAGTTGACCTACCGTGTTGACCACCATGGTATGAGAGGATGTCATGTCAGCCCCCGTTACTCATGCATTTGGGGCCATCCACGTGTGGAATTTCAAGAAGATTTTAGAAGGTCCAAAACCTTATCACAATTAAGGGTTGAGAAAGTCAAAACCCTACCCCCAAATGGTTATCGAGCTATGTTAAATATCGGGTCGCTAGGAGGAGAAGGGATTCCATTCTTTTGCATTGTATCTTGTTCCATAGCTGATAAAAGCATCTGAGAGTGGTATTTTGTGAGCATAACAGAGGAAGGAGGAGGATTCTATAGCAGTTGTTCAAGCCATTGTGTCAAAAGGTAACTCCATAGTGAGTTTCCATTCCTTTGTATGTGCATGTTTATAATTGAAGCAAAGAGAGCAGAGCATATACCTCACCTTCTAGCTGGGTTTTCTTCCATATTAGGTTTCCCATGACAAATATTGTGTTTATTTGTGTGGATGGTGTGTATTTGTGCTTGTTCGTACATTTTTATATTTCATTTATTTCTTAAGTTCAAGCCATAAGCTAGAGATAATAAATTTGGGATTTGGGATCTAGGAAAATAAAACACATAAATCTAAGATTTTAGAATATTATAAGATATGTTGTGACAAATTATTCTAGTGGAATATCCACGTCAATTTACAGATCACTCGGTGCTCAATTGAGAGTTTTGGTAAATGGTCATGCAACCCCACAAAAGAATGTTGGAACTTGGACTTGTCCCCTCTACATACAACACATACCTAAGATTCTAGATATATTTAGGTGATTGAGTATCAATGCACTGGATATCACTATAATATTTCCACATAGAAAATATAATGGAAAAGGGAATATCAATTATTATGAGAATCCTCGTATCTTCGCGCAGCGGATCTTGCGGCTAGGGTTTAGCCCTGGACGGTCGCAGGCATGCTTAGGGCCATTTCCTCCTCATCTGTTGATCTTTCCTCCACGATGGCGGCCCCCCTACTCCAGTTGTATTGCTCCAAGATTCAAATATGATATTCCTAAACTTGGATCTGCTCTTTCCAAGTCTTCTAGCGCGTCACCAAGGTGTCTTCCCGTAGGCTCAGCCTTTGATTCCGCTTCTTTTCATGGTAGTTCTTGCAGTTATGTTGTCTCCATAAATCTCAATGGTGTTCCTCCATCTTGTTTGGTGCAAGAAGCCTCAACTCCTTCCATCCCTATGAGGAAGGATTTTATTTCCAAGTTAGCTTGTCTCAGCTCCACAGCGCTCATCCAACATTCTAATGGTCTCTAGTCTCATCTTGTTGATCTCCATGACTGGATGTCAAGATCTTGGTTTTCGGTTTTAAAAGGTGAAGTTTTCATACACCCTTGTGCTCAAGGGTTTTTCATTGTTGAGTTTGATCTTCAAGAAGATAAAGATTTGATCTTTAGTTTTGGTCCTTAGTTCTAGGGTTGTTCTGGTTTATGTATGAATCATTGGTCTCCTTCTTTTGATCCTTCGAAGGATTCATTATCTTTGGCACCTGTTTGGGTTAGGCTCCCAAATCTTCCCCTACATTTTTGGGGCTTATCTTCTCTCCATGTCATTGGCAATGCTTTAGGTAGGTTTCATTATTGAATCCCTTAAACATAAAACTATAGCATCTCCGCCTATGCTCAGATCGGTGTAGAAATGGATTTTAGCAAAGGGTTCCCGACGGAAATAAACTTGACATGGGATAACTATTTTTGGACCCAAAAGATGGATTATGAAAAAATTGTTTTTCGGTGCCGAGCTTGTTTTGGTACAGGTCACTTGGCAGTGCATTGCCCTAGGGGTCCTAAGAAATCTTGAAAGAAGCTCAAACCAACTTGGTGGTTTGGATCCCACATTGATCACGACTTATTTCCAAAAACGACTCAAGAGACGTGGTCCCTCCCAAGGAAGTGCCCAAAGGAGATCCATTGTTTACATCTGACGTGGACTCTCTGAATCTAGTCCCTCCATTGGAAGTCTCTAAATCTGAAATAGAGGACAAGAAGGTCACAATAGAGATTATTGAGCAATCCGAAATGCATCAAACAACTCCTCGGAAGCTTGAGGAAAAAATAGATTATGGTAAAGAAACAAAGGTTCACCCCATATCCATTGCTTTGGTAAGTTGGGAAAATAAGGTGGATGAAGCTAAGGCATCAAAAAAATCAGATCCTCCATATCTAGGAAATGAGAGAATGACAAGAATTGCGCCGACCCCTCTATCTCTAAATGCAGGTTGGACGGTAGTTAGAAAGAAGAAAAAAAACCCTTTAGTATCCCAGCCAATGGTGACAAGAAGTAGGGCTTGGAATCCAACATAATCATGTATTGTTTTTTTGTTTTTGTTTTTATGTATTCTAAGTGTTTTCTACCGGATATATTCAGTGCAATGTAGTAATAGTATCAGACAAATTTGGTCTTATAGGAGTAGAAAGGAATCTTGGAAATTAGTTGGAGTAATGGAGATGGATTTTTGCTATCTATAACAGCCCACTTTTTGTACTCAGGGGCCCTGGTCGCGCCCCTTTTAATGAATAAAATTTCCCAGATTTTGTAAAAAAAAATAAAAAAGGAAAAAATCACCATCGCACTCTAAATGTAAACATTGTTTTAAGTATGTTATGCTACAAGTGCAGAGAGTCATGTTCTAACATATTAAGGTAGAATATTCTTTATTAATAGATGAAAAGACCTATATTAAAGTGTGGAAGGACTATATTAAAGTGTGGAAGGACTTGATGAAAAGATAGGAAGGATGCCTTTACACTAACTCTAACCATCACTAACTCTAACCATCTTTTAGTGTGTTATCCTAAAAGTGTGGAGAATCGTGTTCTTCTAACATATTAAGGTAAAATCTCCTTTATTAAGAGTTGAACAAACTTGTATTGAAGAGTGGAAGGACTTGATGGAAAGATAGGAAGGGTGTCTTCATTTAATACGTGCTTTCAGCCTTCTAATTTGATGCTCATTAACCTAAATGAATAGAACTTCCAAGGTCAAATGTTGTTAACTTCGTCGTGGCTTCATTTAATAAGTGTTTTCAACCTTTTAATTTGATTCTCATTAACCTAAATGAATCTTCTAAGGTCAAATGTTGTTAACTTCATCATGACTTCCTAACTTGACTTATTTGACCATTTAAAAAATGTATTTTTTTATTACTTAATTACAAAAAAAATTACTCACTTAATTATTCTAATCAATTTATGGACTTCATGTTTGATTATTTAAACATCCAAAAAAATTGAAAAAAATAACAATAAATGTTCACAATGCTTTGTTTTTTTAATATTGAAATTTCACAATGCTTTATTTTTTTAATATTGAAATTTCACAATGCTTTATTTTTTTAATATTGAAATTTCACAATGCTTAATTTAACCATGCTTTTTCAAAAGCTAACATAGAATTTTACTCAAAGACCAAAACCTTTTCTATCTTAATTCTCACACAACATTTAATGAGATAAGACTATTAATATTCATTTTGGTAATTTGTTCCCTATTCTTGTGATCGCTTTCATCTCTGAGATGTTTGTGTTTTCCCATTCAAGATCTTAAAATCTAAACACAAAGGGATGAGTACACAAACCCATGCATGACTCAAAAAGTGTATATGTGTAGAAAATGATGAAAACTCCATAATTAGAAACTTCTTCCAAAAATGTTTGTTTTCTTTTGAGATGAAAACTCCATAATTAGGAAATATACCATAAAACTCAACTTATGTTTTATGGTATATTTCCTATAATTCTTCATTAATTGGAATTCACTACTATAAAAGTTCAAGTTGACCCTTAATGTTTAGAAACAAAATGTTTTATGGTATATTTCCTATAATTCTTCATTAATTGGAATTCACTACTATAAAAGTTCAAATTGACTCTTATGTTTAGAAACAAATTCTTTCATAAATGAACAAATTCTTTATTAGTGAGATTGGAATTTTCATTTCTTGGAATATTCATTAACACGTGGTAGTTGGTCAACATTAATAGAGCCATGATGTTTGCAATGTGTTTATGCTTATAAGACATATAAAAATAATAAGTCCTACTATTTTTGTTAAATAATGATTCGTTAACAATATTTTATCATATTGTCTTGTATTTTAGGAAAGAACTTAGTGTCAAATCCATAGGTACTTAACCATTTTTATATAGTAACAACCAAAATATAAGCAATTTAACATAGATTGCATAGAGATAATCCTACAAATAATATCAAATTTTGTACTTTAAACTTTTAACATCAAGAATCTCCAGTCTTATCATGATGTCCATTGAATTTATTTTATTCCTTTTCATAATGAATATTGAACCGCTACAATATTGTTTACTTAACCCAATTCTTCCATGTATTTTCTTATGAATTGCAATTAAATCATGGGATCTTGCAAGTAAATCATGGGATAAAGATACAACTATGTGTTCAACTTAAATGACCTCTCATTTAAATGTATTGCATTAACAAAATAATAATTGGTTGGTTGCTATAATCCTTATTTAATGTAATTGGACTCAAGATGCAAATTATAATTAAATATGTGATATGAAGTTATTTAAATAATTCTTTAAAAGGCTAGCTTCAATATCACTAATAAATCTATAATCTATACTAAAAGAATAGCATGTAGTTGTCCATCCATCTATAGTGCCCTATGAGTTCAGATCACATTAGATTTATTGGAATCCACGTGACATTAGTAATAATGGCTTATAAAACCCAAAAAAAACTTGCAAACCCAAGATAGGAACATCAACTCAATAATACATGATAAATCTTAACCTACAATGATATAAAATATTATATTCTAACAATTCTTTGACACAAGTCAGTTTTACAAATGTACATGCACATATACACATATAAATATTTACAAAAGTGCATGCACACATACACATATAAATATATAAGTCTTATTGATGGTTAATCCTTTTAAAGGATAATCACTATCACAAATATTATATGACCATTTCATAATATTTCACACGGAAATAATAGTTTCGAATTGTTTTATTCTCTAGATATTGATTTATATTATATGACCATTTCATAATATTTCACACGGAAATAATAGTTTCGAATTGTTTTATTCTCTAGATATTGATTTTATATTTCTTATGAGTAGAAGTCTAGATATATGTGGAAGGGAAGCATGAAGATAAACTATCAAAAATAAAATTTATGAATATTGCAATTGAAATTAAAAATAACAGAACTATAGAACCCTTCATCATCTAGGTAACTTAAAGCAAGTAAATTCACTGAAAGAAAACCTGGACGAAATACAACAATCGCCAGGTGTGATGTTGGAACAATACTGCTTTCAAATCTGACAAGTACTTCAAAAAATTGAATCTGATTTAGCTTTTTTCTACCACAGGAAGGCCTCTCCAAAACTCACTGAAAGACAAATTTGAAACAAATGCAAATAGTGACTGGAAAAATTCACTAAAAACCAAATTTAAATCTATCTAACATTGCAACAAATTAAATATGAATTTGCCATTGCTATATAAAACAACGTCATATCTTCAGCCATAGCTCCATTTCTTGCAACAGATCCACAGAGACTTCATCACACATCTTATACACCTATATAGAGCAGAGCTGTATAAATCTTATGTACTTGATTCGTTATGGTGTTCTAGAGATCCTTCTTGGGTCTTCCGAGGATGACATCAAAGTTTTTTTTCCTTATTAGGTTGGAATATGAAAAACATCTATTGTGTCAAATCACATTTTTAAAATTGCTGCATATTCTAGCAGTTGATGTTAATGTAAAGATGATTTTTCATTTGCAAGTCAGGTTGGAATATGAAAAACATCTATCATATGAAAAACATGATGATTTTTCATTTTTATCAGGTTGGAATATGAAAAACATCTATTGTGTCAAATCACATTTTTAAAATTGTTGCATATTCTAGCAGTTGATGTTAATGTAAAGATTTTTCATTTGCAAGTCTTTGGGAAGTGTTCGTTCAAAATACTAGAATTGCTACTAGTTTTGCAGATGCCCAACCTGACCTATCTTAAAATGTTGTCCTATAAAGGAACTACTGTATGGGCAAAGATTAAACTATTGTTGTCATTTGATTTCTAGAAGTTTATATTGAGTTCATTAATACCTTTTAGTGTCTCTACAGTCTTACCATCTTCATTTTTTCGAGCAAAGATTGTTGTTGTACACTGGGTTGATGCCTATTGGTGCATTGCAAACATCTCTCTTTGTTGTGAGCGTTTGAATAAGTTTCAATGGCAATTTTTCAATCTTGTCCTCCTGGTCACATTTCTTCGTATCTTCCTTGTGTTGGTTGAGTGACGCATGAAGCACAAACAACAAAAGATCAAACAAATGGATATAAGTTGAGTAATTCCATGTATTTGTTTTTAACATGTTTGATGACTTGGATAAGTACATGAAAGTATCAAACCAGTGGATTCCTCCATAGAGAAAGGCTGGGTAAGAGTAATTATCTATCTTTGTGATATTAAAACTATCTATCAAAGTGAGCATGTTCGAATCTATAATAGTTCAAAAAAATATTTCAAAGTTCTTGAAAATTTGTATATTGAACATTCACTTGAAATATATATGATAGTAGAAACCTTTAATCATATATAATTTATGATTTTCAAACATAATGGTTGATTTTGGCCTACTATAAGTGTGCAACACCATTATTTTAACAAGCCTAACCATGTTTTGGAGGGATGATGCGGGAACATAGGGAGCATGATTAAGAGTATGTTGAAAACTTAAGATGAGGATGAGGATGAGGATGATGATGATGGTGATGCAAGGGGAATAAAGGTATATGTATGCAAATCATGAGGGAAAAAATGGTTTATGAACCATATACTAGAAATAGTTGATGGATACATCGGTGACAACACATATATTTTGGTGAATAGCTACTCTTGTATATAAACTCCAAGAATGTTCTTGTGTTGCAGGTACAAGATAATGATGGATATTTGCAACTGAATTTGGCCTTTGTAGCATAATGTGTGGCAATAAATTGGTAATTGTCCTCTTATTCAATTTCTCATGTGTTAAAATAGAAACTATTGGAACCGAAGTACATGACCGAGTAAAAATATTAATGGAGATTTCTTTGGCAAATTGGAGATTTGAATTTGTAGAATTCCAATTGATTTCATGCAATGAAATGTTCCCAGAATGGCAGCAGCAGTGGGCAGCCCACTTTTTTTACCAAGATATGAAAAGCAAAGGAATGAAAGGAACTACGAGCTGGAAGCAAACTTCTCATTAGGTGGCTCCATGCAAATGAAAACATGACTTTTATTTCTGTTATGGATGTCATGGTTAGAAGGGTTGAAAAAAGGATCAAGTCATATTGAAGACTTTATAAACAAGGTGAGCTGCAAAGCAGCAAGTTCCTGCCTTTATGCGCAGGGGCTATTAGATTAAGGTACATGCATGTAAGCCTACAACAAATTAAGTATCTGTATAAACAATAAGTAAAAATAATTAACTGGTTGACTTGACTGTCACTGTCAGGAAAAATGAGGCATATCAAAGCTGGACTAATAGCTTACATATACGAATGTAGCTTCGTTTTCAGGTATGTCAACATTATACAAATATCAGATCACTGGTGCTTTTTGGTGCTTTTCGCTTTCCCACTTGTACTGTCCAATTCGAAGAGTCGCCCATGTATAGAAAACAATGCATACTGCTAAAATCTTAGCATTGAAATTCATAATGCAACTTTCTCATTAATGGATCACATTGTTGTACCACTAAATTCGGAATATTAAAGTTGATAAAATCACTTATGTGGCCAACCATGTTCGGAGTTTTTAATTGGAGTTAACAACCTAAATGTTCGAAGTTTTTAATTGGAGTCAACAACTTAAATGCAATTGAATACAGTATATTGTGTGTGCATATATGTATATGTTTTTTCTGTGCACTTTTAGTGGGACTTCTGTCCAGCACAAGAGAACTATCCATAATCCAATCCATAACCATGAGTAGGAAGTAAGAGCCCAAGTCTTTAGAACACTTAAGTGTGTGAACACTTCCAAATTGATGATGATGAGAAAGACAAACACCTTGAAATTTATAAGAAATTTTGAAGGAATACTCAAGTGGGATTCTGCAAATTCTGCAACCCATAAAAAGGAATTCTGCAAATTTTGAGAAAATAAATGAAGGGACATAATTTTGAAGGCCAGCTTCTTTCCTCATAAGCATACAAGGCCAAAGCCGAGGTAAAGATGCCTACGCTACATGCCTCTCAAAGAAGGACATCCCAAGCAAAAGGAGTTGAAAAGGACTTCCATAGTATCCATCCCCATAACACTATGATATAGACTGGGGGCGAATTCTATAAAGGTTTCTCACTTACCCGAGTCTTTTAAGTGTTGTCACTTTTTTGTCTAAAAAGGTAGACTCCGTTTGCTTCCCTAGTTGTTCCTTCCATTTGTTGACTAGAGGGTGGAAGCTCGTTGCTTCCATTTGTTGACTAGAGGGTGGAAGCTCGTTGCTTCCATTTGTTGACTAGAGGGCGGAAGCTCTTCTCTTTCCCTAGTTGTTCCTTCCATTTGTTGACTAGAGGGTGGAAGCTCGTTGCTTCCATTTGTTGACTAGAGGGCGGAAGCTCTTCTCTCCACTTGATCACTTACACTCAGACAATTCCAGGCCTCGTAATAGTTTATCCCACCTTCTAGCCAGCCAAGAAATGAAGTATATTAAGAGTTACATAACTTTGAAATAATTTTAAATGCAATTATTTCCATCTCATTAACAACAATATCAAATAAGTTGTTAGTGCATGCATAATGTTTATAAAATCATCCAACCAAATCCAAAATGGACTGTTCAACCTAAGACAAGCCTTCGAAACTATGTCATTATATATATTAGTTAGTTTTAGAATTTTTGTGTGTTAATATTAGTTTTCAAAATAAGTTAATGAATATAAAAGATTAACTGTTTTAAATGTGATGAAAATTTTGTAAAAATTATAATTTTCTTTAATTAATGAAATTTTAATTATTAAATTTCATCCTACTAAGCTAGCTGTAGAGCGCCTCTCCACACAATTACCTGTAATTTTTTATGGATTTGGATTTAATAGAACGCTTACATAAGAAAGAAAACCAACAATGTTAGGTGACTCGGAATTTGCTGGAGGCGGTTTCCCATTGTTGGAAATTCCCGATGACTTGTGCGTGCTCACCATGGCGCTGACCTTGATAAAGATGTATTGCACTGAATAGTTTCTAGGTTAGTATTGTTGCTCCGGCCTATCGGAGGAAGAGGACCATTTTTATAAGCTTCATAGAGGATTCGTGGCGAATTACCAGTCTAGCTACGAACTATCACGCAGCATTCCAGGTTCAAATCTATTCGATTAGCATGTTTGCGTTGCATTTCTAGTTTTTTTATATGAAATTTCTCTAGACGTCGGCTGATCCTGATGAAATAAATGGGTATGTGTCTTTGTCTAGCTCCTGTCTGGATATAGTATTGAGGATCGGTGGTCCATTCTGATGTCTGTTTGGTGCAGTTTGATTTCTTTTCTTGTAGCAATGACGATGAGCTGCAATGACTGCGAAGTTGTGAGAAAAGGCTACAGGCAAACTTGCATAATCTGGCCTTGCCTTCGGTGGATAAAATATAAAGCCTGTCAAGTTTTTCTGGCAAGATTATAGGGAAAAAAGTAACCAAGGCATGGACTGCAATAAACTACATGAAATCTCACTCCAGCAGGGAGGGAGGGAGGCAGGCAACTACATGAAATCTCACTCCAGCAGGGAGGTTCAGTTCAGGCAAGCTATATAGAGCAGTTCAGGGCGATGGGATGATGGCATGGGGGAAAAGATTTGAGGAAAAGCCGTTTGCCAGGATCAAACTCAATAACAGATAGACAGGAAACATAAATCAAAGGAAATAACACACAGGACGGACACAAGAATGTCCTCAAAGATTTGAGGAAAAGCCTCTTTCAACGACGGCTCAGGGACTAGAACTAACGGATTCATTAGTTCATTACAATCCCAGTGAGTTGCCTCTGTCGGTCATATGATTCGGAACGCTGGTAAGGAACCTGAGCAAAATATGGATTAGCAGATAAATAAGAAGTTTTGATCGTGTGAATATGGCTTAGCAGGTAATAAATAAGAAGTTTGATCGGTGAATTCTGCATGGGAGTCAGCCTCCCCTGGTGGACACGAATTGTGCATGGGATTCTGCCTTCACTGTTGGACACGTAACAAAGTGTTGGACAGGTAACAAAGGGCTTTGCCATAACTTAACAAAGGGTAATTGACTATAATCACACAAACAACTTAACAAAGGGTAATTGACTATAATCACACAAACATTTAATGTTGTGATTTAATGCTAACACAAACCTTTAATGTTTTGATTTAATGCTAACCTCAATAGTAACCTCAATAGTAGCATTAATCTACCTGAGGGTAATGCAATGTAAATATATCATGCATTCTCTATGTCTCAAACAAAACATCTGGCAAAAAGGTGTCCTTGGCCTCGATATGAGGTCAAATAAGACTTAAAATTCTTCAATTGGTTAAAAAGATGTGTTGTAAGTCTAGAAAAAGTGTTGAGTCGAATATGGCTAAAAATTTTAGGCTAAATACTTTGATGTCCGTGCGTGTAACAATTCAAATTGAATAATTTTTATTTTAATTTTTAAATTTGAATTTAATTAATTATTAAAATATAGTAAATGAGTCTTTTATTATTTTATTATTAAAAGTGAGTGAAGTATTTAATGGGGGGATAAGGTTGTTGGAGAATTAATGGGAGGATGAGGTTGTTGGGGGATTAATGAGGGGGACTTGAGAGAGGAGGG
>JASDQU010189240.1:13974-32660 GCA_032191745.1 Picea mariana | reverse complement strand
TCCCTCATAAAAGAGGGTTGCCTTCTAGGGCAAAAACCCTAACATAATCTCTATTGTTAGATCTGCTACCTTATAATGAACGGTCTAGATTTACAATGAAATTACAATATACATTTACAAGGCAATTTTTGTTTCGGGGGCTTCGCCCCAGAACCCCCCAGCTGGGGGGATAGGCCCCTCGGACCCCATAGAGGGGGTACCCCCCCTTTGCACTCCCCCGCGTGGAAGAGTGTACATACTTCTGAGGTGTAAGTACTTCATGGGGTATAAGCACAGCGGAAAGTAAAAGACCTCTGAATCAAGAAGATAATCAGGCTCCATAACCAATAGAAAATCACCGATATACGACAGTATTAATAACGGATAAATGGAGATATTTTTTGATGCGAAAGTGTATCTCCAGACATATCCTTCCATTAAAGAATTAATTTTTCATCGCATGTGTCAGTACGCTCGTCATAACACAAATTAAGGGTTAATAAAGGTCCTGTGTTTCGAACTTCATTCTTATCCTTTACATCTGTAGCAAGTCGTAATTATCCAGTTTTATACACATTTCCTCTGTAAACAGGTTTCCGGTCCAGTGCAAACATCATGGCACCTAAGAAGGCACCCAAGAAAAGCGAAGAAGTTGCAGAAATATCGCAGCCATACGGAGATGTTGTATCTGATACAATACCGCATGCCATCGATACCATCAAATCCTGGAGGTAGATTTTCGAAACTCTGGATTATGAAATTAAGAATTTCCCTCATGTTGCCGACAACAAACTCCGAGACATAGCGGAGTCTGAGCTTCACAAAGTAGCTACACGGCCGTGACTCATGACTTATAACGACATGATCAGTTGGGCCTTAGAGAGAACAGACATGCAGACGAGAAGCATTTTGGATAGCCGAGGGGTAGTGGTCAACTTTAAGATCACTTTTTGACCAACTGGAGAGTAATTTTGAAAATCCCTGAGAGGTTTTTGTTGAGGACAAAACAAATAATAAAAAACTCTCTCAGATTTGCAACATGTGTCACGGATTGGGAGATTCGAACGAATCTTTGAGCCTTATTTTTCAGCTTTCATGATTTCTGGTTTGAGACATGATTTTGCGACATGTATTACAGCTAACTGGAGATTAATTTCAAGAAACCGAGAGAGGTTTTTCTTTATAACGAGATTAAATACAAAAACCTCTCTCAGTTTCTAAAAATAGTTTTTTATTAGTGAGATATGGTGTCATATTTAATGCCTATTTTCCCATTTTGCTGTGCAATCCGCTGCGTTTTTTGTTGTAGGTTACTGTTGCATAGCAGACTTGCTGTGCAAGAGTGATAGAGTGTCCAACAGTGAAAACGATGAATGATCACAACCATAGGGTCGAATTTTGATCATGATCAATGATCATAAAGGATATCTCGGTTACGATTATGATTTGGAAAAGTCGGGTTTTCTATTTTTAATAAATCTGTTGAAGTTATTGCTCTCTTTCAAAGAAACTGGATCCATGATTCCAGGAGAGAGTAGCCCGACCCTAACAACCAAGGGTGACATTAGTTTTATATATATGGGGATCTTTTTCATGTAAAAGAGGTTGGTTGGCCAAATTGGTATAGACAACGTCTATTGAATGTAATTTGAGTTTTTGATCGAAATTTAATGCAAAGGTCCTGTAACTTGATGAAAAGAGTCTAGTTGTAGCAGTAAGATGTATTGTGCTTCTTTCTTTGCGTATGTTCTTCCTGTCATCTTTATTCATATCTTTTCCTATCTATTTCAGAACAAATTTTCAAACCTGTGGATTCGCTGCGCAACACCCCTTGTTAGCACCACTTAGACAAAACATTTTCTTCTGAAAGCTAACTCTGAATTCGCCCTCAACGGTGCTCCGAGTTACTTCATGTGTTTTTCTACCCGCCACACATTACGATTTTATACCGAAGATTGTTGCTCACCTAGACTTATCCTCTCAAGTTCAGTCACTGATTCATTTGTCTCTGTCATTTCCTCAAATCGACTCCATAGCCCAAGTCTTACTTTCTTGCACCAATATAACCAAAACTCGTTTGATGAAAGGTGTTAAATCTAGCCACTGCTTTCAAAGCCACATTCTGCGCAGAGATCGCGCCTTCCGAGAGAGCCTTCTCCAGATCCGAAAGGCTAGTTTCGGGTGTCAAAGTTGGTTGAAAAAGTTACCTTCATCATCTGTTTATCAGCCGAATAGATTTATGGAGTGCTAACATTCCGACGTCGTTGTCGGGGACATAATTGAATGAAACTTTCCCTGGGAAGAACAATATCGTTTCAATTCTAAGGTTTGAGAGCAGTAGACACTTAGGCACATATTGGCTGTATTTATGCTCTGGCAACTTCACACATCAGAAAATCAGTTGAAGGTGATTCCACTGGCAGAAGAATCCAGAGCTAAAGTTTTCATGTCGGCTCCAATCAAGATTCAAATGCGATTCAAAGACTCCATTGGAGAATGAGACCTGTTGACAGAGATATGGAAGAGCAGTATGGAAAAATAAGGTACTCAAGCTTAAGTTTAGTTCAAGAAGTACTTTTCTATCTTATCAATATCTTCTTATCCTTTCCTGAGTTTTTCAAAAGAATATTTCTTCACTTATTGCGTTCAAATGAATCCTAGAGATCTACCCTTGTATATCCTTCATTGCAAACTGTAGGTATACCTCCTTCTTGTATAGTCAATATTCACCAAGCTCCTTCCTCTAAACCATATGATGTTCATGATCATTCTTGTGAGATTAATGAAACCAAAGATGAGCTTGTACCTTCTGTTCTTAATCCTGTACTCTCCAAGATTCAAGAAAGATACAGTCCTCTTAAATTTCCTTCCATCCTTCATGACTTTCCTCTGAAACATTATAAGTACCTTCCTAGGTTCAATGGAGAGCTCGATGGACATTCAGCTGAAAAACATATTCAAATCTTTGAGTATTTTATAGATCTTTTTGAGATTGAACATGATGATGTGTCTATGAGGGCCTTTTCTCAGTCCTTACAAAAAGATGCCAAAGCATGGTTCAGACATTTTCATCCTCAGTCGATTAGCTCGTGGGATGAATTGAGGGAAGCTTTCCGTAGATTTTGGGGTGAGAGAAAGTCATGGAATCTACTCCTTTCAAAGTTTTATTCCATGAGAAGAATGAAAGATGAAACCATCTCAAATTTCAGTAGGAGGTTTGCTAGTCTTTATTATAAACTGCCTAAAGAAGTCCAACCTACTGAAGTCGCTGCCATGCTCCATTATGTAACAACCTTTCAATCAGAATTATCTTTTCTTCTGATGGAGAGGAAGTCTATGTCTTTGCAGCAGATGTTTAATAATGCTCAGGAAGTGGAAAACAATATTCAAGCATGTAAGGAGCTACAAAATCAGATTTTGGATGAGAAGTTGAAAGCTAAAGAACATGAGATTGTGCATAAACAAGAATCTGGTTTACATCCTGATATTTGTCATCGTGAGCAAGAAACTAATTGTTTTATGTATTCATTTGTAGACAGTCGAGAAGATGAATTTGCAAATCAGCTTGTGGAAGAGCAGGTTGATGTTCTAAGCTTTTACTTGTTAGATGACATTGCATATGTTGTTGATTTGCCTATATATGATGAAGATGAAGATGATTATGATGTTGACTTCCTAGAACAACCAGTTGCATGTTCTCTATCAGAAAATGTTCCTTTTCAGTAATGTAATGAGAGCAATCAACCTACATATCATAGTTACAAAGAAGAAAGTATTGAATCAACTAAAGGAAATTATTTACCTTTATGTTTTTCTTCATTTAAATTGTTGAAAGAAAATTCTAAGATCATCACTGAAGCAAAGGAATGTGTGTTGATGCCAAATCACACTAATTCACTGGAAAAAACTAACAAGAAATTGCAGCAATATTCTCATGTGTTTGATGACCTTGTTACTTGTTATGTAGGAGGTCTTGTCAATTCAAAATTGCAGCCATTGGTCGAAGATGAATATGAAAATGAGTATGTTCAGCAATCCAAAGAAATTGAAAAATGTGCATACGACAGTAGTGAAGAAAATGAAGAAGGTTTCGAATCATGTGAAATAACCTTGTCATTGTGTTTTGCTTCTTTCGAATTGCTGAAGCAAAATGTTTATAATGTTTCAAATAAGAAATACTCCATGCATGATGTTGAATATGAAGAAAGCAGTGGACTTGCAAATAAAAACTGTCTTCCATTATGTTTTTCTCCCTTTTAATTGTTGAAAGTAAATCATGAAATAATACAGGAAGCAGTGAAGTCTGACTGCATTCACAGTGACATTGTTTTACATGAGAAAATTGTTATCAATGAAGAGGATCAACAACCTTCTCATACTTTTAATGACCCTGTTGTTGATTACATGGAAGGTTATTTCAATTCAAATTTGCAGCCTATGATCAACTACCAGCTTGGAAATAAATATGATGGTCAATCAACATCAATGTTAGATATGGATTGTTTGCCACTAGGGGTTTCATTCCAGCCAACATTGTCTTCTGATTCAGAAGATTGTTATTTCCAGCAGTCTCAACATATTTTCCTGGCTTTTTGTGGTAATCAACAGGTTGAATTACCTGAAAACAAGGATGCAGTGGAAGGGGTGAAACATGATTGTTGTTTTGTGTATGTTTTAGAGGATCCATTTGCAGTTTTGGTGGAGGCGACAAATGGTCCCAATGTTTTTAATTTTTTGAGATTTGAATTTATAGATAAATTTTTGAATGAATTATCAATGAACATGCTTTGGAGCAAGCATGTGCAAAGAAACCAAAAAGTGGATAAAGTGCTTGCATGGTTGCATTGGCCTTTTGATTTCACTTGATTGACATCTTTTTCAGCAGTTAGGGTAGGTAGGAGTGCGAATAAGCTCGGTACTATGAGCATTTCTTTTAGCAATATACAGTTTTCATTTTCATCTTAGATTCAGATTTCAGTTTAGAGCATATACAGTTTGGGTTTTCAGTGGATACAGGTGACAGGTTAGAGCATAGTTTTCAATGGTTCAGGAACATCCCAATGGATGGTCACATGGTCTACTGTTCTTTTCTACCTCACAGGGAGGATGGCATCCCTGTTGGAGCCAGTTTTTAGCACCATGATTTTCATAGCTAAGGTTAGAGGTTTGTCAAAAATTTGCAAAGTCATGCTTGTTAGTACCCATATTGTTTTTATGCCTGGCATCATCTAACATTTCCAAGGGTTAGTTTCAAAATGAAGCTTATCATTTATTGTTTCCATTTCCATTTGCAATTGCACACTACAAAATTTGCTAAGCGCTGCGTAGAGCATTTCATTGCGCAGTGGGATGTTGTTGCGCAGAGGATGTCATCGTGCAGTGGATGTTGTCGCGCATAGGATGTTATCGCACAGTGGATTTCGTCGCGCAGTGGGATGTTGTCGTGCATAGGATGTTATCGTGCAGTGGATTTTGTCACGCAATGGGATGTTGTTGCGCATAGGATGCTTTTGCGCAGAGGATTTTCTTACGCACAAGCTACAGGTCGTGCTGTGCAAACGACTGGTTTAGTGGTCAACTTCAAGATCTCTTTTTGACCAACTGGAGAGGAATTTTGGAAACCCCAGAGAGGTTTTTGTTGAGGATAAACCAAACAATAAAAATCTCTTAGATTTGCAACAGGTGTCACGGATTGGGAGATTTGAATGAATCTTTGAGCCCTTTTTTTCAGCTTTCATGATTTCATGTTTGAGACATGTTTTTGCGACACGTATTCCGACCAACTGGAGATTAATTTCAAGAAACCGCATGAGGTTTTTCTTTATAACAAGCTTATACAAAAACCTCTCTCAGTTTATAAAGGTAGTTTTTTATTAGTGAGATATGATGTCATATTTAACGCTAATTTTCCAAGTTTGTTGCGCAATCCGCTGCGTTTTTTGCTGTAGGTTACTGTTGCGTAGTAGACTTGCTTTGCAGGGGTAACAGAGTGTCCAGCAATGAAAATGATGAATTATCACAACCATAGGGTCGAATGTTGATCATGATCAATGATTGTAAAGGATATCTTGGTTACGATTATGATTTGGAAAATTTAGGTTTCCTATTTTTAGTAAATCCGTTGAAGTTATTGCTCTCTTTCAAAGAAACCAGATCCATGATTCCAGGAGAGAGTAGCTTGACCCTAACAACCAAAAATGACATTAGTTTTATATATATGGGGATCATTTTCATGTAAAATAGGTTGGTTGGCCAAATTGGTATAGACAACGTCTATTGAATGTAATTTGAGTTTTTGACCGAAATTTAATGCAAAGGTCTTGTAACTTGATGAAAAGATTCTAGTTGTAGTAGTCAGATGTATTGTTCTTATTTCTTTGCGTATGTGCTTCCTGTCATCTTTATTCATATCTTTTCCTGTCTATTTCAGAATAAATTTTCGAACCTGTGGATTCACTACACAACGCCCCTTGTTCGTGCCACTTAGACAAAACATTTTCTTCTAAAAGCTAACTCTGAATTTGCCCTCAACGGTGCTCCGAGTTACTTCCAATGTTTTTCTCCCCACCACACATTATGGTTTTAAACTGAAGACTGTTGCTTACCTAGCCTTATCCTCTGAAGTTTAGTCACTGAGTCATTTGTCTCTATCATTTCCTCAAATTGACTCCATAGCCCAAGTCTTACTTTCTTGCGCCAATATAACCATAACTCGTTTGATCAAAGGTGTTAAATCTAGCCATTGCTTTCAAATCCACATTATGCACGGATATTGTGCCTTCTGAGAGAGCCCTCTCCAGATCCAAAAGGCTAGTTTCGGGTCTCAAAGTTGGTTGAAAAAGTTACCTTCGTCATCTGTTTATCAACCGAACAGATTTATGGAGTGCTAACATTGACCATGCGAATCATGTTGACCAAGAGGAGGTTGTTGACCAAAAGGAGGGTAAGTTCCAGAAGGGTAATTTCCAATAGGAGTTTGTTGTCCAAAAAGAGGATTTATCCTAGTGAAGAAAGGTTGCCCCCAAGCAAGAAAAGATGGTCCTACAAAAGGTTCCCCCCCAGCAGGAACATATCCTACAACAAATTAACTGATAGTCAAAGGCACATATATCCCTATGGACGATTGACTAATGGTCAAAGACATAGATGGTCCTACAGACGATTGAATTGGAGCACTCATCCCACTCATTAAATTAGATTGTTGAATAGATCCAGGAGAAACATTAGTTTGCGAGGTGTGTACCATACTTGGAATAGACATACTAGATGAACTAGGAACACGAATTAACCAAGGAGGGTAATGAAAAAGTGAGGCACTGGTTGAAGCTCCAAAAAATGTTTCACTGAGTGATTGATACCTAGGCGGTACCGAAGGTCCACCAAAATCATAAGATATGTTAGATCCACTGTGTATAGAAGTTCCACCCATAGTAAGGGGCGAGGTTTGCAATTCGGTACTTCCTAATATATATTTTGTAGATATCAATTGATCCATGGTTGACCCAGTGAAAATATACAATGGTGTACGCAAAAATGGAGTTCGACTATCGACAATTAAATATTGATACCAAGTGTTTTCCCGCTAGGGAGATACAATTGGTGTAGGTAATTGAATAAGAAGATGTCCTTCCAAATCAGTTATAGGTGGATTAAAATGAAGATGACTGTCTTCCGGGATATATTCTATAGCAACAAGACCAGCCTCTAAAGAGACAAACTCATGAGAACTAACATGTATAGGAGTTAATTCCAACCTATTTGAAACGATGGAGTTTTGAGGAGTTACATGTTATGGGGTAGATATTGAACTTGGCGAAGGAAAATCTTCTCGAGGACTAGAAAGTGAAGGTGTTGAAACTAAACTTAGTGAAAAATGAAAATTATAAAGTATTTCAAGCTCAACAAGTTCAAGTTCAACATGTTAAAGATCAACAATCTTTGTGCTTTCAATCTCAGGTTCCTCAAGTTCTAAAATTTAAATTTATATTACCTCAGATTCTTCTACTGTTTCAAATTGTTTTGTGATTTCCGATTGTATAGTTTCAGGTTGTGTAGTCTCAATGTCTGAATATTCAAGTTGTGATACTTCCGGTAGTTCAGGGGGTAAACCTTGCATTCTACGAGAACGTTGAAGATGTTCTGCCACTGTAAATTCTTCTAACAATTACCAATTATACCTTTGGTCTACTAGGGAAAACAAACAACACTCGCTAAAAATTCTAGGAATCAAATACACAAACAAAAGATCTTCTCACAATGACACACTAGTTGGTGATGAAATCCAACATCATGAGATCAATACGAGAAGGGGATAGGATAGAGTGGGTGGAATGTTGACGTCTAGGACTAGAGAGTCCCCAACACCAACATCTCGACCTCCCGTGGGGCTAGGCGGGAAGAGACATGAATGTCACCCTAGGCTTAGAGCCCCAACAAGAAAACACATTGAATTCCAGGCTAAATCTTCCCTAACCTAAAGTTCAAGCATGAAATCTCTCTTGTTTGTATTTTATTTTTATTTTATTTTTATGCTTTTATGTATGAGTCCCTAAAATTGAAATAGCAAATTTAAATCTCAAAATAAATTAAACAATTAAAGGAAATGTATAAGAAAAACTATAACTTGATAATAATTTTGTATTTATTTTATGAGAAAGTATCTAAAAAAACTAATGAAAGTTAATATAACTATGTTAGTACTAAAGTGACTTAATTTAAAGAAAAGTTTATTAAACACAAAGTTAGTTTTAAAGACTACAAACTTAAATTAGAATAACACTGTAGTGATATGATATTTTATTTTTTCTTAAAAATTAGAATGTAACAATTAATAAGAATACTAAAACAAATAAAATTAATAGATAAAGTAAACAAAAGTTTTACCTAATGAAACTAAAGATGATTAATAAAAACAAAATGGAAGGACTTATATACATAAATTTAAAACAGTAATAGATTCATTAGTTTTTTTTTTTTTTTTTTAATATAATTTTATTAAATTTTAAATGTTGAATCAAGAAAAGATGAAGAAAACTGAGATTTTAAAAGAAAACAAATAAAGAAACAGTTACAAAGCATGAAGGACTTTGATTTTTAATTTAAAATGTTCCCATACAATTCTTGGAGTTTCAGAATCTACAAATCTATGCGTAGACTTGGGCCAGGTATTTAGCCTTTAGCCATTCTAGAACAAGGTTACAATAGAAAGATCAAGAGCGAAAGAAAGAAGAAAGTTGAGCCAAAATGGAATGGAGCGACGGTGGTGATAACACAAGGTGAAGACCTAAATATCAGAAACTGGTTAGCACTGAAATAAAATCAGGCTTAAATACAACAAACTGACATGAAAACAATTCACCTTATGAGAACCAACAAAGCTCATCCTTGCCTCATCCATTCGCTGCTTCGCAAGACTCCATGCTGCCAACAATCTCGTCAATCCCTGCTGAAAGTAAAGGATGGATGATGAATTAACAAAGATAAACCTCACTGCGCTCCAAGCATACCTCTTACAGTTTCCTTGCCAACGTTTTTCCTCTCCCCGTTTGGCTGCCTRTTGCTTMTTTTAAATCGTTTGTTGGTGGTTTGAGTAGTTAGGGAAGTTTTCAACGAACTGAAGAGAAACAGGTTTGGGAATTTTTCCAAATAATAGATATTCAAATTGTTCAAAATATCTCTTTATTTAACATGTCAATTCATGTCCCGAATAGTCGGAGTGTCTTGAAAGTTTTAACCTGCTTATACTTGTATGGAAGAAGATGCTTTTCTTTTCTAGTTTTGTCGAAGTTCTGGGTTGTGTGATATTCATAGCTCGACTCTTGAGATCAATAACTCCACTTTTATTTTTTTATGAGTGATGAAAAGCAGTGAAGAAAGTCTGCATGATCACTGAACATGTATTGAGAACCGACTACATCCACTCAGCCACAAGATTTAGCGATAGACTGTCTTATAGGTATACAGATGTGCCAAAATCTCTCCTATGGTTCTTCTCTTATTCCAATGCATGGTGTTAGAACTTGGTAAATTGTTCGGCTGAAGAGAACGATCTACCAAGGTAACCTAAAAACCAACTTTAAGACTGGAAACTAGCCTTTCCAATCTAGATAGGGCTCTCTTTGAGACCTATTCTCTAATAGATAATAACTTTGGATTGATGGGTAGATTTAGATGCTCAAGAAAGTTTTTTCTAGTTTCACTGGCAAGGAAATATAGTACTTTTGGGTTATGGATTCAACCCCCTGAAAACAAGAGAAGTCAATGACTGGTAAGGGAAGCTTTGAGAGGATAAAGGCTAAATAGAAAATGGTCTTTCAGTTTCAATATCATTATGTATGGCGAAAGAAAGGAGAAACATAAAACAAATCAGAGCACCATTAAAGATGAATTTTGACTTAACTTAGAAGAAAACACAAAGTTTAAATGGTTGAGTCTAAAGCACCACGAGATAAATTTTAAACCCTTTAAATATTTCCAATTTAAACAAATGAAACATACATGGATTTGCAGGAAACAAGAAGTGAACACGCATATAGGATCAAAAAACATCAAACCATCACCATTAGAATATTTTCATCAAAATCTTTAGGACCTCTGCATTATATTTCCACCAGATTCAGAAAATTACATTCAAGAGTGCCCTGTCTACACTACTTTGCCAACCCAACTTACATAAAAAAGATCCAATACATAGAAAACTAACACCCACCTGGGTTATGTTCAAACTACTTCCTCTAGAATCCTGGATTCGATTACTTTTCCCATGGACAACCTTTTCAACAAAATTTACTAAAAATAGAAACCTGACTACGCCCAATCATAAAATAAACGACATATTTGTTTCTATCATTTGGTCATGAGTAAGATTCAACCATCTGTTTGTGATGAATCAACATTTTCTTCCAAGAGGTGTCCAAGTAATCATGCATACTGCTGGAAACTCTGTCACCTTTGTATAGAGGACTCTGGTTGCTGCTGCGTGATCATTGACTAAAGCATGTGTGTGGCGAGTTTGCATAGCGGATATCCATTTGTGGTAGCTCGTGCAACTCTAGGTGGCAGCAATGGTTGGGGACCATGCATGTCTTTCAAAACTAGCATGCGTTTCGTTAATACCTACCTTCTCATTAGGTAAGCTTACAACGTTTGTGCAACGAATATTCATTGCGTAGGTGTTGCATCAGACTTCTTGTTAACGTAAGAAAGCAGGATAGGTGCAAAGAAAGAATCCATGCCACGACCCAAAAAGACAAAAATGGGGCTCTCTTACTCATGCCTCCGACGTCGCCTGTAACTTTAAATATCTGATTGTTTTTCTTAAAGACCAGTTCCATTTTCTCAAACTCTTCACCTGTCTCAACAAAAATGCGTTTCTTTTCAATTTTGATAGAGCATTGGAGAGAGATGCACATGCATTATCAATGGCTGGTTTGCACTCTTTGAAATGTTCTGTGATTTTTTCCTCTGACATCCTTTGTTCCTCCCTAAGCTCAATGATTACATCTTGGGCCTCTTTGAGCTGTTTTTTAAGCCAATTCACATTCCTTTCTCTCATTGTGATCGAGGTAGGGGGTAACTGACCTGCTCGAATATGCAACACTGGTGTTTCAATGGTCCTTTCTGCCAGTTGTCTTCTCAACTCTTTGTTTTCTTGATAAAGTTGGGCGATAACATGTTGTGCTTGCTTCAATTGCTGTGAATATTCATGAACATTTGCATTTTCCTCACCTAACTCCACCCGCCTTTTATCAATTCCCTTGTTTACACCTTCAACAATATTTAGCTGAACGATATGCATGGGAAATCTCTTGGTAGAAGACTTGGTGCATAGTTTACTGGGAGCTTGGATATCCTCAGTTTTATTAGTCAACCTTCTGGGATGTTGGTTGATGGGACGATGAGTCTTCTATTTCTTTCCCTTTTCTTTCTTCAGTAACATATTCCTTTCTCGCCTCTGAATTGTGAAGTGATGCTTCCTCTGCGAATAGAGGAATGTCTCCTTTGGGGTATCTGGGGATGTTAGGCAAAATAAAAAAGAATCCCAGTCCTTGTTCAAATGTCTCAATTCTTTAACCATTAACATTTTAATTAATGAAAAATGGGATAGATTGTTCCCTTGATTATTAGCCTTGGCGTGGATGTTGCCCGCCATCTTTCCCAGGCTTCGACACAAGAAAAAAGGTAAGTTTAAGGGATTTTTCCTTGTGAAGTGCATTATAACCTGATGTGATATGGATACACCCTGTTGAACCTTCCTTCACAGGTGAAATATCTTCTGATTATATTTAGAAGTTTCTCGAAAGGCTCCAGGAGATACTGGCTTGGAATGCCGTCTCCAATTTTTCGATTTAGACATTTGGGCTTGATGAAGACCTTATAACATGAAATGTCTAAAGGCATGCCTTTAAACCATTTTTCTCCACGTAGAGGGATCTCCGTCGCAGCTGACAACGTTTCCTCCATCACTCGAAAAGTGATTCCCGTAATTGTCCCGCTGACCCCAGTAAACTTAGGGGGAATTGCTCAGCTAGCTTCGCATTATATCCTTTGATCCTTTCGCAGAAACGCATACACCCAACTTGTTCAAAAGATGCTCTGATTTCCGGGTCTTCATTTATTAACTCCAGATCCTCATGTTCAAACGTCACGACCCTACCACTTCTCGCCTTCTTTCTTATGGTTTGGGAAACTGCTATGATGCTGGTATATATTAATTTCATGTGCGCAATAATGAATTGTGATACCCTCTATGCGCGAAAAATAAGAAAGAAGAACTTTGCAGAGAATGCAAGAAAAGGTAGTAACAAAAATCTTTGCACGACAAACAAAAATTAACCACAAAAATTCATGGCGCGACAGTAAAGCGCGACGAAAAATTTCAACGTAGTGAGGAAACTCGACGCGGTAGAAAAAAACAACTGGAGACTTGATGCGGTAGGGAATTGTGATGGAAAATTCTAGTGCAGTGGAAAACTTGGCGCAACAGTAAAGCAAGTTGGAAGATCGGCGCAGTGGGGAAACTGGGCGTGGTAGTAAAGCACTGGGAACCTTGGCACGAGATGGAAAATTTTAGCACAATGGGAAAACTCGACACGATAGTAGGAAATTCAGAAGGAAGAAGGTTGACTGTGAGAAAAAACAATTTGTCCCAAAAGCTAGCTTGCAGCAAGCTCCAAAAGACTTTAAGCAATGGTTGAAAATAATGGAGGAGACACAACAAAATCAACACAACAGACTTACGTAACAACTGGAAACAAATAAATTTTACGTAGCGAAGTGCTCTAGAGCTTAGAGAAAAACCACAGATGACTTCCAAAATTTGAAAGTGAATGGGAGGCATGAAGGGTGACCGATATTTATGCTTGAACAGATACATAATGAAATCATGGGAAAGGACAGTAAATCCATGGCAGCGAGAAGTTAGAAAGCAAGTTGAATATTTGCGCAGCAAACTCGTGCAACGGGTACTCTTTTGAAGTGTGCAAAGTACAAATGATAGGAGTGTCATGATTGTTTACTTTTCTGACTTCATGATTAGGGAATGATGCTCATGATATCTTTAGACGTGACCTTTATCCTAACCACTTGACTCGATTTTGGTACGTAATTTCCACTTTTTCGACATGACTCGAGACTTAGGGAAATGGACTTTGACGTTTTAAACGTGGTGAACCTTACACCCCTTTAACCAACTTATGGCCAGACCCGTTACTCGATGATTTCAAACCACTCTTTATTTGATCACTGACCTTACAAGCTTTGATGCACAAACTATGACTCATCTAGGACTAACTCTAACTACAAAAAACATGGTGCTAACAATTGGCTCCAATGGGGATGCTATCCTCCCAGTGAGGTAGCAAAGAACAACATATCAAGTGCCTAACCATTGGGATTTATTTTACTCAAAGACTCTAAAATGAAAAAACAAACTCGTTTCCAGAGCCTCTTGATACAACTATGACTAAACTCAACATAAACTTAGGGCCTTCACTTCAGGCTTGAATTTCTTGCTGGTTACTGATTCAAAATGCTTTATTTGAAAATAAAAATGGTTATTTACAATGACAAGAAGAGACTAAAAAATTTTTCTAAACAGGGTAATGTTTGAGAAACCTATCATTCACAGGACCCCCACCAATAAGATCTCCATTAAGCTCTTGCAGCAAATAAACATTGTTCCCATGGTATGCAACAATATTGAATGCCCCCATCCAAAGATGATCGAACTTCCCATGCCTCCCTCTGTCTTCATTTCTTGCGTCCCACTTTAGTACCAAACCATTCACCTTGAAATCATCTTCTTTGGTGTGTCTGTAAAAAATACTTTTCATTTTATCGTGGTGCAACTGTGATTTATTAAAGACCTATTCTCTCATTTGCTGCACATGAACCAATTGGTTTATTCTCCTTAGAGCATCATTTTGTTCAGCTTCTTTTTCTTGCAACATTCTCCTTACTAGAAATCCTAAAGAGGTAGGAAAAACTGCCTCTGTACCATATACAATCTGAAAAGGTGATGTGGAGATAGACTTTTTAGTGGTGATTTTGTCAGCCCATAACACATAGATGATCTTTTTGTGCCAAGATTTCTTGTTTTCCTGCAAAAACTTCTTAATAATCATAGTCAAGATTTTGTTAGATGATTCAACCAACCCATTAGCTTGTGGGTAATAAGCTGTGGAATGGCCCAGAGTTATGTTATAGTCACTACTGAATTTCTCCATCATCTTAGATTTGAATGCCGTTGCATTGTTAGTGATGATATTGACTTGACAACCAAATCTAGACAATATATTACTCTCTAAAATTTGAATGATGACAGTATCGGTAGCTTGCCTTGTGGGGACCGCTTCAATCCATTTGGTGAAGTAGTCTATGGTTGTTAGTATCCACCTATGTTGAGCTAAGGATGGCGATAAATTTCTCCTATAAAATCAAGGTCCATTGCATAAATGGTGCTTAATCAGAGATAGGCTTTAAAGGTAGGGGCTGGAGCTTTCTTTTCCCATCAAATATCTGGCATTCATGGCAGTTGGAAACTTCCTTGTATACATCAGAAAAAATACTAGGCCAATAGAACCCTGTCCTCAATATTTTGTGTGCAGTGGTCTTCCAATAATGATGCCCCCCAATAGTCACCTTTGTGAAACTCTTTAATAGCATTTTTCATTTCTTCTTCCAACAAACAATTTAGTAAGATCCCACTTGGATCTTTCCAATATAGAGAATTGTCCAGAATGAAAAACTTTGATGCTTTCAAATTCAAAAATCCGGCTTTGGTTTTGTTCAATCCAGGAGGAGCTTGTAAGTTTATTAATATGTAAATAACATCAACATACCAACGAGAATCCAGGAAATTCTGGGATATTTGTGGGACTTCTTCTTCTTGTGAATTTTCCGACAAATCAACAATACAATTTATTCCCAAAACATCACAATTTGATTGCGCCATTAATTTTGCGAGCCCTTGACCTTTAATCAACTTTGTAGGCTTGAGTTCGAGGTCATGATCCAACATTAATGCTACCCATTTTCCTCTTCTCCCTTCATGATCAGGCTGAGTCAAAATATCCTTTACAGAATTGCTAGGCACGTAATCAATGACATGGGAATGTAAAATATAAGTTCTGAATTCCTTAAGGGCCTTCACCAAGGCATATGCTTGTTTTTCCATGATGTCATACCTTAGTGGGGAGTCTCTCAATGTCCTGATATAATAAGCTATGGGTTTTTCAAAGTTTTGATCATCTTTTTGCAACAAAATGCCAACAATGGTGTGTTCTGACGCAAAGGAAAACAAGATAAAATCTTTTGTAAAATTTGGGTTGGCTAACACTGGAGCCTTGGTCAGTGCCACTTTAATATATTCAAACGACTTCCTAGCTTCAAGAGTCCATTTTATTTTATTTCCTTTCCTGAGCATATTTCTGGTATACTTTATTATCTCAGGAAAGTTGGGAATGAACCTCCTCAAGAAATTTACTTTTCCTACGAAAGACTATATCTCTTTCTTTCTACTGGGAGTGTCGATCTTCAGAATTGCTTCCACTCTGTTGGGGTCTATTTTTATGCCTTCTCTTGAAATGATGTGTCCAAGCAACTTTCCTTCTTGCATTCCAAAGTTTGATTTTTTTGGATTTAACGAAATGCCAAACTTTCTACACTTCTGGAAAACCTTTCTTAGATGTTCGAGATGTTGATCATCAATATCTAAAAATATAGTGATATCATCGAAGTAAATCACAATAAACTTATCTTTTTCATTAGCAAAGGCTATGTCCATGGCCCTTTGGAAAGTCGCTCCAACATTCATAAGCCCAAAAGGCATTTTCGCATACCTGAACGTGCCCCAAGGTGTTGTAAAAGCTGTCTTCTCTTGATCATCAGGATCCACCATAATCTGGTTGTATCCAAAAAAACCCGTCAAGCATTGACATCCTCTGAGATCCCACCACCTTCTACAGGATGTAATCAATCTTAGGAAGTGGATAATTATCTTTGAGAGACACCCTGTTTATATTCTAAAAATCTACACATAATCTTATCTCACCACTTTTCTTCCTGACAGGCACTAGGTTAGCCACTGACTTGGAAAATCTCAAGGACACAATAATCTTGGCATCAAACAATTTCCTTACCTCCTTTTCAATCAATGGCAACAACAGAGGGTTGATTGTTCTCAACTTTTGCTTGAAAGTTTTCTGATCATCCCTGATGGGAATTGCATGCTGAATTACCTTAGTATCACAGACCTTTAAATCTTCATAACTCCATGCAAAGACATTAGTGAAGTCTTTCATAAGGCTGATATACCTCTGTTTGATTTTTGGACTAGCTTTTTTTACAGTTTCATGATCTTGAGGTCTTCTTGAGTCCCAATGTTGCAATATTCTATATTCTCATCTATTGCAGTGATTTTAGTATTTCTGGCTACATCATTGCCGTCAAAAAGATTTTCCAATGGGACCAAGCCTTTGGGAATAATGTTATTTTTTAGCTGCACTATATCTCTTCCAGCAATTTGATTATGAAAAAGGTCATTATTGTTGAACACATTTGTGTCTTCATTCACTTCACAAAAACACTCATAATCATTATTTACATTAGAAAATTCATCATTCATTTGAAGGAATCTTTCTACCTATTTGTCGTCTTCAAATACTTGCCAATATTTAACGTTATCAGGCACAACTGGCCTATGTTTGAATTCAATTTCATACTTTTTATTAGGAAAAATTGGAATTTTGAAAACTGAAGTTGAAGTAGCCCAAGCATCTGCAATTTGATTTCCCCCCTAAGAATCACTGAGAAATTGTATTCTGAAAACTCTTCAAGAAGATCAAGCACTAAATTCCTATATGCTTTGAATCTAGGATGCTTGGACTGATATATACCCTTTACCTGGTTAATGACAAGCTCAAAATTCCCATGTACAACTATCCTTCTAGCAACCAATTCTTTCAAAGTATTCAATCCCAAAATCAGTGCCTCATATTCGACCATATTATTGGTACAGTCGAAAGCGAGCTTATAAGAACAGGGTTTTGTACTCATCTTGGGAGGGTTAATCCATACACCAACTCCAGCTCCTTCCCTACAAGCAACTCCATCAAAACTCATATTCCACATTTCATCTTTTGTGGTGTTTTGTTGATCTGTAATTTCCTCTGTTTAATGCTCAATTTTGTCTTTGATAGCCATGACAGTTGTTGGCTTCCCCTCTTCAAAACTCAAGTTATTATAGAAAATAGAGGAACCAACTTCGGTATCAATAGAGTAAATAAGATGATTATTTGGTTGAGTTTTTCTACTTACCATGTACTTGAGCAACACTTCTCTGTAAAACCTCCTTTCTTGGCCAAAAACAAGAATAGTAGCATATGCCATGTCCATTTGCAAAGTTCCTTTCAAATTTGCAGCCCAATATCTAGATAACATCATGCAAAATTTCAGAGGGATGTCAGCAACCACCACGTCCATGATCAGATTTTTCGATGGAATTTGAGACAATTATTGTAATGTCCCCACTTTAGGACATCATCACAGTGCAGAGGTTTATGATGACCAGAGTAGCCATATGGGTGTTATAGCAAGTACATGGATTATTGAGAGGCATTGTGTGGTCCAACTTGCATTTCTCTTCATATCTCATCATTATGAGCCATTCCGCACAGGTTGGCTTTGGTTCCGTTGCATTCCGATGATTTCCATGTTTTTGACTATTTTGAGCTATAAGTCAATTAAATTCACTGAAGAGGTCATTTTGGGCACATTACTTGGAGGAACCTCTCAATGTAATAGCTCATTGGAATCGAGAGGAGCAACACTACATGATGGGATGGCTAGAAGTGACTTTTAGTGGCCAGGGAAGCCACCAGGAGAGATAAGGAACTTTTCATAGGTAAAAAGGTTAATTAATTAATTAAAGTGATTTAATTAATTAATTAAATATTAATAAAATGAAAGTCACTTGGAGGGACAAGGTGAGCCAAAAAGTATAAAGGAAAGGCAAGGGCCTCTACTCATTCATTCATGTATGTTTATCTTTTGGATTTCTAGCTTCTAACTAGAGGGCCCATCTCTTGGGGGTTTTGAGGGTTTTGACTTAACAAACCCTAGAGGACGATTCGATGGTGAAAGATTCCACCTAGCTTGTCCCAAGATTGGTCTCGGAGATGCAATACTCTCCCACACCATTCTAGATC